>CM019237.1:66877940-66991448 GCA_009741485.1 Malurus cyaneus samueli
CTTTGTCTTTTTCACAAGCCCTTTTAAATACTGAAAGGCCATGATAATGTCTCCCTGAAGGTTCCTGTTTTCCAGGCTGAACAGCCCCAACTCTCTGTGTTCCCTGAGAGGAGTTCCAGCCCTCTGAGCACTTTTGTGTCCCTCCTGTGGCCTCCCTCCGGCAGAGTCATGTCTGACTTGTTCTGGGACCCCAGAGCTGGATGCAGTGCCCCAGGGGGGATCTCACCTGAGTGGGGCAGAAGGAAATTTCAGAAAGAACGTTAATATTCATAGCATAGTTAGTAAGTGGTTACAGTGAGCAGATAGTGGATTGACTTTCTGACAATGGGAATTGCTGCCAGGCTGCATGGCCTTTTTTTGGCTGTTGTTTACTGTACATTTTCCTTTCTTGCACGTTGAAAATAAGCTAAATTGTTCTCTAGCATTGCCAGCATTACCCCAGAGGTCTTTGGAGAAGCTGATTCCTTTGGTTTCTCCCTACTGCATCACCCAGAATAATACCATGGTCTATCTTTAAACAGCATATGATGTTTGTTTTTTATCCCTAGTCCAAACATTTGTACTGGATTGTATTTCCCCCTCTGCCTTCTTATGAAGGAATTCCAGCTCAATAGGGAATGTCTCCTTCACTTGAGCTTGTGTTTTTCTGGATAGGAAATTAGAGGCTTAGGTTTATTAATTTTTAGCATTATGTAACCTGTACAAGGCTGTAAGTACATGAGTTTAAGTAGCATGTTCTTTATTAGCTCAATTTACAGTCCTTGGCCTGTTCCACTTCAAAATTCTCATAAGCAGCATCAGTTGGCCAAAATACATACTTCATGTTCATTAAATCTCTTAAACAGTGTCTAATTTTCTTCTTCCTCTTGAAGTTGGTGAGAGATCAGTAATAAAAGAAAATTAGTGGGCTGATAGCATCATGTATTTGATCAGTGCAGAGACAGGGTAAGTGCCTCAGGTGTGTGGTGAACTCTTCATTCCTGTGTGAACATTCAGCATATTAAAAGTTGACAACATTATCTGAACATTCGTCCTGACAAGATAAATGCTGTAAAAGATCACAATTGATCAACTGAGGAAGTACTACATCAAACATAAACAATTTTTAAGTCTTTCTTGCTTCAGTGGGTTTGTTCCCGTCACAGTTTTGTACTTTACTTGAAAGTAGATTTCAAAGATCTGCAACTGATACTGATGAACCTAAGATTTTGTTTGAGATGATTCCCTCCGAAATATAAAAAATAATTTGTCTGTTGCTAATGCAAGGTTTTGTGACTGAATGGTTTTGTTTCCTGATTTCTTGACTGAGGCAGCATGATTGTAGTGATCAAACCAATAAAACAAAATTACTTTTTTTTTTAAATCTCTTACAATGAAGATTTGTGTGGAGAGGAATTGAGAGCATTCTCGGAGAGTAAGATTTTGAGTGTGGAGGAAATGTAAACTTACTTCTTTATATCTGATGAAGTTACTGTCCCAGTTTTGATTTCATTTTGGTCTGCAAATGTTTTCAGAGAGGTTTAACTTGCTCTTATTCATAACATACTTCTGACTTGTGTCTTGGTTCCATCTTGTTCTTGTGCTTTAGCAAGAACTCGATGTCAGTTGTAGCTTCCAATAGGCATGGGGACTATTCAGAATAGTTTCCATTTCCCACTGAGGTACATTCTTTTTCCAGTCCAAATAACTGGCATTTATTACTTTTTAATTGCTTAGTGTGATACTTGCTTACATTTGCTGATTTAATGTCTTTTCCTTTCTGTAAAATGAGAGTCCCAAAGGGCACATGCGTGCAGTCCTTGAATTCAGTTTACATAGCTTGGTGGATGTTTTGGGAAAAGCATCTCGTGTGTATGTGCAGTTTGTCACAGATGGAGTCCCAACAAGAAAAAGATTGTGCTGAAGGAAAATGGAATTAAAGAAAGTAAATGAAATAGCAAAGAAATGATGGTCTGAGAGCTTTGGGTCATTTTTTCCAGCTGCTGTGGGGAAGGCGTTCAGGGTGGTACACACGTGCTTGAGCACAGCAAACATTCTCAAGTTGCACTATGGAGGCAACAAACAATGGGCCGGAGAAATTTCTCTGGGTGATTTTGCTCCTCTGGATATTATCAGTGTCTCACTTTTAAGTCCAATGCTTTTTTTTTTTTTTTGCAAGCGTTTTGTGAAGCCTGGTCAAGTGAGTAGGTAAGGATTTGAATTCCATATTAAAGAAACGAAAAGAGGTATATTGCTGGTGTTTGAGAGTGTAAAGAAAGGCAAAAGAGTTCTGAAGCTTTAAAAAAGGCAAGGGAGGCAAAATGTGGGCATTCCACCTCTAATAATTTAAAATGGGCCATTTGTTCACTCAGAGTAGGTTTGTTTTAGGGGACCAGTGGATTTTTAGCGCGCTGGTCTTGGCACTGTGAGCCTGGTGAAAATAGTATGAGTCCAGTGTCCTTCTGGGAATGGCGATCTCAACTCCTTCCTCTTCTGGCATACATAAATTAGGAGAGGGCTCATTGTTATCCATTTAGGATTGCTTGTGGAGAAGGAAAAGCAGGACTCACATATTGCTGAAAACGGAGATGTGTGTTATGGACCTGCAATTACAGTCTGTTTGGGTTCTCAGGGAAAGCTGAGCTCTATGGCAAACTGTTCTGTGCACTGCTAGAAACTCCAAACATCCTTAAATGATCCTGAATTAGCTTTTCCTCACTCCTAATCAATCTTTCCTGCTGCGTTTGTTCTGCTGTCTCTCAGATGAACTGTTGTACGAACACTCAGATTAATTGCACGTCTCCCTTCGCCTTGCAGGGCTCCTGAGCGGGCAGACGTCCCCGACCAACGCCAAGCTGGAGAAGCTGGACCCGCAGCAGGTGCTGCAGCTGTGCCTGCGCTACCAGGACCACCTGCACCAGTGCGCCGAGGCCGTGGCCTTCGACCAGAACGCGCTGGTCAAGCGCATCAAGGAGGTGCGGAGCGCCGAGGGGCCGGGGCCGCGGGCTGGTGCCGGTTTGGGGGGCGCCTGGGGCGGCCTCTGGGGCAGCCTGTGCCCAGAGGAACTGCCCTGCAGCAGCCTGTGCCAGGAGGAGCAGCCCTGCGGCTGTGCCCTGCACGCCAGGGCGCCGGGGTTCCGCTGTGGCCGCTGCCAGGCCGTGTGCTTGCTGGCTGTGCCGGAGGACGACCAGCCATGGACGGCTGAGGGGGTCTGGTCCCGGGTGGCTGAGGGGACTCCAGCGGCTGAGGGCATCTGGCCCTGGACAGCTGAGGGGGTCTGTCCCCGAGCGGCTGAAGGGGTCCAAGCAGCTGAGGGGCCCCAAGAGGCTGAGGGGGTCCTGCCCCGAGTGGCTGAGGGGGTCCTGCCCCGAGTGGCTGAGGGATCCCGGCCCCGAGCGGCTGAAGGGGTCCGAGTGGCTGAGGGATCCCGGCCCAGAAAGGCTGAGGGGGTCCGAGCGCCTGAGGGGGTCCTGCCCCAAGCGGCTGAGGGTCCCGGCCCTGGGCGGCTGAGGGGGCCAGAGTGGCTGAGGGGGCCTGGCCGTGAACGCGTCTCCTCTCCTGCCACAGCAGTGCTGCAAGCAACGCTCGGAGGAATGAAAGGTTACTGACGTATTTAAAGGTAGCACTCCTTATGTAGCTCTGTATAGCATGCATTTTATTATGCCCCGTGGTTAGGTTCTAATTTAAGGAAGGAAGCATTTATCTTGGCATCTTCTGTGGCTGGAGGAGGCCGTGCTTCAGTGGATTTGTAGAGCTAGACTTGTTTTCAAAGTCTGTAACATGTCATCTCATTTCTGACCTCTGTGGCAAAAAAGTCTCCTGTGCTGCTGGTGTTACCACTAAACCATCATTTGGAAACCACTGTTCTGTTTAAATGTTGAATGATACTGTTTGGGATTAAATTAATTCCTGGGATGAGCATCCTGCAGTTGGATTGTCTTTCTCATGTGTGACTACTGATGTTGGAAGCAGTAGAATGGCTGCCAGATTTTTTTTTTCCGAAGTCAAGACAGATTGGCATGAGAATGAAATGTTGCTTGAGGTGTTCCCTCAGATACTCCCAGATGTGTAGAAGAGCTGGTGAATGCTACATATGTCAAAGGTCCTTGAGACTAAATACGTTTTCAGCGTCAAAAAAACACATTTTGAGCACGTGGTTAATTTTTATTCACGCAGTATAAACGCTGACCTTGATTTGTTGTGACTCTATTGGCTTGGAGTTAAGAAAATCCCACATGACAAACTGGGTAATAAATTTGATTCATGGGCTGTTTTGAAAAGCTGCTGTCATCATGAAGTTGTAAGTCCAGAATAATGTGGGAAGCATTAAAAAGGCCTTTTTACTTTGGTGTATCAAGATCTGAGGCCAGCTATTACACAAGATGTAAAGATATTTGCAGATGTTGGTGACTCAGATCACACAATCTCAGAAATGGGATTTAATTGCCAGCCTAATGACAGTGTACTGCATTAATCCAAGCAGATTGTAATTCATTTGGCTGTTAAAATATAAGAGGGAATAGTGACATGATTTAAACTCATGGTAGACACTGCCAGTACAATCTTCATTATTTGGGTTTGCCTTCTGTAGGGCAAGTGGCAGAATTCCTTTCCATTTCACCAAGCTGCGGTGCTTTGCTTCTGGTTCATAAGGCCTGTGATTATCTTTCATCTAAAATAAATTAAACTATGATACTGATATTTTCACTAGCTTCTTTATAACAGACTCCTCTGACAAAATGATGGAGAAATGAACAATTCTGTAAGTCAGGGAACTGACAAGTCAGCTGTGGTTTGGTTTTTGTTGGTTTGTTTTTTTTTTTTGGTCATAACGTTTAAGTAACTTCAGATGCCACCACCTCTGCCAGATATGGTGGGTTTTTACTGTTCATTTCCCTAGTAATTTTTAAATGTTTTCCTTGCTTTTGCTGTTCTGCATGTGTGTTCTGGAGGAGCTGGGTGGGACCCACTGGGCTTAAATCATTCTTTCCAAATTGTTTGGGCTCTCCTTGATGCACTAAATTGATCCACTGCTGACGGTTGCTGACAACACAGGGTGCAGCTGAACCAGAGCAGGGGATGTCTCTCCTTACAAGTGCAGACAAAGGAAATCGCCTTCGGCTTCACCCATTTGTCAACAATGATTTAGTTTTGCCATGTACACAAAGCTCCGACCCTTAGTAAAGTGTAAAAACGAAAGAGAAAATGAAGTGTATTGTGACAAGCGTAATGTGTGCATGAGCTGGGACAGTAAATTCTTTCATCCTCATTTTGGTAGTGGGTATTTCCCTTTCCCTTTCTTTAACACTGTAAGTACTGAAGTGGTTTTTTTTCCTGATAGTAGACTTAGCAGGTGACTGATGTTTTTAACTTTATACAAATGTTGGTGAGCTTCAGTCTCTGATTTCCTGCCATTTGTTTGAGGTATGTTCATTTCTCAGACTCTCACTAACTGTACTCAGTGAGTAGTAGTCGTGCTGTATAACGTGCTACACTCCTACTGCCTGCAGCCAGGATTTTTTTTTAGTCTTTCCTTGACAAAATGTCCCAGAGCAAATCTCTTTTGTTCATTGTCTGTGTCGCCAGGAAAGAAGTTTCCTGGATTCTGTCAAAACTCAGAAGTACTGCTGTAAATGAATTGGTCCTCAGTAACTCAGAATTCACTGCGGTGGTTTGTAAATCAGCACAGAGTCTGAATTACAACAGTTCTTAATAGGAAAGAGAATGAGCTGAGGACAAAGCCCTGCTTGCATGACAGTGGTGACTGCAGGTGTGAGCAGACCCATCTGTGTGTTCTGTACCTTCAGGGAGCAGAACAGTCTAGCTTTGCTCTCCATCCCATTTCCCACTTGAGCCAGGATTTCTCTGCCCTGTTGGCTGGGTCCATAGCTGATCCTAAATGTAGAACCTGTGCAGCTTCCAGGTGGTTCTGACTATTCTCTCTCCAGAAGAAACACAATTATCTAAGGGTTTCCTTGAAGGGGAAAGAACTGATTGACAGTGGTTGACTCAGGTGCCTTTTTTCAGCAGTTACTCAAACCAGAATGAGTTTTGGTTTTGGAAGGGAGTGATTTCCATATGACAAAGGGTTTTGTCTTCACTGTCAAGAAGAAAAAAAAAGAGGATGTGCTTGCGTCTTTTTAGGGAAAACACTATAGATTTGCATTGTGACTCATTGGAAATTTTGAGGAAATCGAGCTGCCGTGGGTTTGGCAGAGCCACATGCGCTCCCTTTACACCAGGAGTGTCTGCCCCAGTTTTGTGATTTGCAAAACACAGGGATTCTGACAAGATTAGTTTGAAGGCAAGTGTTGACCAGCACTAATGGTATGACTGGGGAAAAGCAGCAAATTAAATGTGGAGAGGACTACTTTCCATTAAGTCCTTATTAGTGGAGGATATCTGTTTTGGGTGCTAAGGAGAGAATTTCCAGAGTCATGAGATATGGGATGGTGAATAATAGGGGATGGGAAAAAACAGAATAGGTAAAAGCTGGGGAAAAGAGCTGAATTTTCAGAAAGGGCCCATGATTTTGTGTGCCCTCAAAATAGTGTAGTTTCAATCCTTTAAAAAGGATTGTTCTGTGCACGAGGTACTAAGCTCCTCAAAAATCACATCTTACAAAATAACTGAAGGTAAGCTTCCAAAAATTACTAGTCACACATGAAAATTGAGGCCTGTCTTCTTTCAGTGAAAGCAAAAGGGAAACTGAAAGCCCTCTAAGCTCCTTTCAGAGAAACTTTGAATGAAAAGATCTTCAGCATTTCTTACTACACTTACAGCATTGTCAAAGGGGTTGTGCTTTTGAAGTATCTGATGTACCCTTAAAGGCAAATGTAATTCCTAGATGCAGTGTGCTTAAAATGTATTTGAAAATGGGTTACTGGGAGGGCTCTGATCCTTTGCCCTAAAAATAAATGTTAATGCAGTGTTATTTGTAGCTTTTATTGCCACAGGAATCCCAGACTGCCAGTAATTTTGAAAACAGCACTTTTTACAATACAAGATGAAATGTTAAATGTCTCAGTCTAAGCTGCCACACATGGGGAGAAACCCCCACATTTTCAAATATAATAACTATTACTTTTATATTCACAATAGTTAAATAAATTTTGTCCATGTAGGTATTAATATCAGTAATTGCTTTGCCATGCAGCAAATTGCAGTGTATGGCGTGTTTCATACCCATAAATTTTTCTATGGGAATAGCTCATTATTTTGAACAAATGCTCCAGAACAGCATATATATGGATTTGACTTGTTCTGGTTTGGGGTTTTTTGGATTTTTTTTTCTTTACCAGCTTACTGCAAAAAAGTAAATATAATGGGCTTCTCTAGTATGAAGTTGTGGTGAAATACATCCCTTAATATTTGGCAAAAAATAACCTTTACAGCCACACAAACACAACATCATGTCTCCCAGTATATTTCAGCTATTTAAAATTATGAGCAGGAGTTCAGCCATTATTTCCTGTAAGCAGCAAGTCTAATGCATTTGACAAGAAAATCACTGTTACACACAAGCATTACATGCAAGTGTGTTGTAGCTTATCTCATGCATTTAAGGCTCAGAAATTGTGATTCAGCCATTCATGTCACTGCGTGTAGCCAGCAATCTGGGGATTTAGGGATTTCAGTTTATCTTTTTGGGAATGCCATGTAACCTTCTGATCTTTATTTGCAATTATGCCTTTGAGTTTCCCTGGTGAATGGAAGTTGATGTGGACTTTTGTATGAGAAGTGTGGCTGTCAGGAAAAGAGCAAAAGCTTCATCGGAGCTCATCTGTCCAGAAATCCCCAATTGCTGACTACTGGGCTCGTGTCCATGCACATCTAACACTTGAACCCTTTGCATGTGCATCCAAGGCACCTGCAGAGCACACAGAGCACAGGATGCACCCAGATGTGGTGGGCTGCCAGTGGGAGTGGGGCAGGGTGTGGGAACCCAGCAGTTCCCCAGAGAAAAAAGAAGGAGTCTCAGATAATCCTTTTAGCACTTCACACACGGTAGGAAATGGTGAAAACTCAGCTCCTTTGCATTCTGTGAGAACAGGTTTAAGAGCATTTTCTACTTAAATTGCATTTTCTTCTGGTGTGTCTAACACTGACTAAGTACGGCAATATCATTCCCTTTTGAAAAATTTTGAAAGGCTTCTGTAGGACATGTGGAAAAGAAGACCTACAACTATCAGGTCCCATCTGTGAAACTGAGAATAAATAGTAGATGGCTTGCAAATGTAATGATGCTGACTATTTTCACTCTGAAACGAGAACAGTGGTGTTTTCTGAGAAACATCTCTTTAATAATAGTGGTCATCTCTTTTCAAATCAAAGCTTATTTGTGATGGCAAAACCAACTTGCTTAAAGCTAGTCATTCTGACATATTGAAATACAAAACTGAAATTTATTATAAAATAACCCCCTAAGGATAAATAACATTTCTAAATGCTGTTGTCTATAACATTCAAGCTCTGGCTGGATATAGGAGCGTTCTGAACAAGTAATGTGTCAGCAGTGTACAATGAGGAAATGAGGAAATTGAAGATTGTGTTTTATAGCAGAAATATTAGGTAGCCTGAAATAAGAGTTGTGCAAGTTATCATTTAGCAAATGGATCTGTAACAGGTACATGTTTTTTCTTTTCCAGGAACAGCTATTTGAAGACAAATCAGGAGTGTGTTATTAATTCCTGTGGAATTGTATTCCACAAAAGAGAAGTTTTTTTTAGAACATTACACACATAGGTTCAAGTAACTATTATTTACTTGGGTGGTTTTTTTTTTCTTTTCCTCAAACTTGGTTATTAAATAGTTAGCATTCCTAATACTTAGAATGTAATTTAACATTTTAGTCAGGATAAATTTTAGAGGTGATTTCTTAGATTAATGTAGATTGTTCTACAAAAGCAGTGAATGAAAGCTCTAAGAAAGCATTCTTACTAATCAAAGACAATGAGTTAGAAATTCCGGTGACCTTTTCAGCATCCCGTGCAGGGGGAAGGATGCTGCTGATTTGTGACTGTTGGGCTGGTAGTCAGGCCAGCTGATGGGCCAGAAGACCAAGCCACTGAAGAAGAGAGAGGCTGGGCACACTCATTTTGTTTTGAGGACTTAGGTGCAGAACTAAGCTTGTGATTGTTCAGCTCATCGGAACGAGGAGACTGTGACTGCTGCTTTGTACTGCCCTGAGTTTCGCTTGCTTTTGTGAATGGTTCAGCTGGTTTGAAAGACAAAGATGATGGCTATCTGGTGTTGAGGGAAATACAAGTAACGAAGGACTGGCAGAAAGGGACTGTGATGGAGATGTGTCCAAACTGGAGAGCTGTCTGCTGCATCTACAGCACCAGATACTCCCCTGGCTGTCCATCTTCTTCCACCTCTGTGGAGGGGGGCCCTGCCTTTTTAAAATGCTTTTAAGTCTGTGGGTTCATTGGGTCTGGGCAAGAGGTGGGTACTGTTTCACTCCTAGCTTTGGGACTCTTTTTTTAGCACCAGTCAGTTAATCTTGGGGGCCTGCCAGTTGGCAGAGGGATGCTGGTGGCTCCAGGGCAGGGAAGGCTTCAGTTTGGGCTGAGGAGGCCACACTGGGTGGGAGTGACAAATGCATCCTGTCCAATAACACAACAGACAGGGGAAGGCTGACATAAAGGTGGAAAAGTTCATTTCAGGAATGAACCTTCTTACTCTTTGGAATTCTGAATGCTTTTGTGGTCCTGAGGCCTCCCAAAATAATTCAATCTTGATCCTGCAGGTGCAGCAGCTTGTTTTATGCTGTCATGTATCTATTATAGTACTAAGGGTCCAAGCATGGGTTTAATTTAGATCTTTAGGAGTAAGGGCCTTGATGTACCTATTAATATTGCTGTAAGTCAGTTCCAGAGCCTGTTAAAATGGTTATTCTTCATTCTTTAACTTGACTGTGATCTGTGCAGTGCTTAAGACAGAATAACCCTTAGCAATTGTTTATAGCAATGACAGATCACAGAGGGAAAAGGAATATTTTGGCATGGGATTGGATCTTAGATGTGATAGGAAAAACTGAAATACAAGCTCCATTTGTTTACCTGGCAGTGGAGCAGAGGAAGGGCACAGCTTCACGAGAGCTGTACCCATGGCTGAGGCTGAAGAGAAGGGTGTGGGACCCTTGGCCAGGCATTTCTGTGTTCTGCCCTGGCATAGAAGCTGCCCAGCCAGTTCATCACGTACCAGTGTGTGCTGAGCAGGAGGCACAGAGGATGTTCCCATCATCAGGAAGTCATCACGAGCTATTGTGCTGACTTAGCGTGACATTATCAAAGAGAGGATAAGAGGAAAAAAAGCCATTCATTGAGCACATTTGTTTCCAGGCAGTACAGAAAGAGGAGCTGTCTTCAGCTTTAAGTGTGTTGATTGTAAAGTATTTTCACACCAGCACATGGTGACTAATACTCCATGCAGTCATGTTCCCCCATCACTTTCTGATGTGGTTGGGGTGCAGCTGCAGGGAGATGTTCAGTTAACCCCAGTCAAGCACCTGACAGTGTGAAGGAAAGGCTGTTTGTGCTCCGAGTGCTGTTCTAGCAAAAAAACTTTTTGGAATCAGGACTGCACCTTAATGGCTGTGTGTTTTGTAGGGGCAGCCATAGGGGATGGGAGCTGAGAGGAAATTGTTGGGACAGAAGGACACAGGAGAAATGCACGTCTGGCTGAGCTCTTGAAGGTTGTCACTAAATATGGGGGGCAACAAAAACATCTTGTTGGCATTTTAGGACTGGAGAAGCTGGGAATGTCCGAACATCCTCTGAAGACATACATTGGTTTTGTTACAAATGTCAGCAGTGCCTCTCCAGAAATTTGATTCCAAGTTTAATGAACTTCTGATGTAACTTGCATGTTCTGCAACCAGAGAAAATGTGTCTAGCTGCAGTTTTCAGTCTCTCAGTCATTGAACTAATGAGATGTGACCTCTGTTTCCCAGAGTTTGGGACACTTATGTGCCCATGAATCTATAAAACCATGCCAGGTAAGAAATGTGTATATATATATTTTATGTGTAGTTGTATATATATATATATATATATATATATATATATATACATATATATGGGCACTGGTTTGCTTTCAGTGTGGTCTCTTGAAAAGAATTGGGCAGTGGCCAGTGCTGACCTCAGTCTTTTTGTGGGCTAAATTAATGTCTTTATTCTGCTTGGCAGTGTGGGCCAAGAAGAATTTTTAAATGAATGCAAGAATTTATGGTGTGCAAGATGTCTGACAGTATCCTCAGTTGTTTTTGTGTTTCATCAGTGTGGTGTTACAAATGGGCCTGTGTAATGCAGAGGAGACCCTTAGGGTTGACAATGTGAATGGTGTAGTGGGAGGGGCTGTGCTGGGGCCCTTTCAAGTGAGGAAATATCCATCTTGCACTGTTGGTGGAAGTAATTATTAATCTGTTTTCATTTGACGAAAGAAAAGCCCAGTAGATGTCATTTCATGTTTAAATGTGAAGTTGAGGCATAAATTAGTGTCCTGCTGTTGTTGATCTAGGCATGAATTTGATATGAGGCACAAATTCTGGATGTCACTGGCTGTACAAAATAAGTGTGTCCTGCAGGAGGGTGAGTTTTAGGCTTGTCCATTTTTATGATCCTATACTTCTGAAAGAAAAACTGAAGAAACTCCCCCATCATTTTTTATGTAGGAAGGGGAAAAAGATCTGGTGGTCTGGCATCCCTGGAAGCTCGAAGCAACCAGAGCAGAAACAAACACTCTGCATTTCTTCTTCCTCTTGCAGCTCAGCTTCTCCCATGTTCCCTGCCACTGAGTGGATGTTACTCACACAAGGAGCCTAAAAGTCAGCAGATGGAAATTATTGTAATGGAGAGAAAGGGGGGCCTTGAGTGTTCTTTGCTTGAAAGCTTGGTAGGTGCAAGCTCTGCCTCTTGCACAGTGCTGTGAGGCCATGTAGAGAACCTGCCAGATGAGGAGAACTTCAAAACCAGAGGAGGTTTGTGCCTGAGTCCCCATACTGCTGCATTTAATGAGGCGTGCTGGCTTCTGGCAGCTTTCCCACTGGCTGCCACGCCAGGCCACTGCCTCTCATTAGGTGGGATGTTTTTAGGCACTGGATTGAACTTGCTGGTTGGTGGTGGTCTGCTTTTTACACACTCCATTTTACAGAGCTAGCACCAAGCTACTAAATTATTAAGCTGGAGTTTTAATAGAAACCCCTGTGTAGGCTTAAATTGTTTCCACTCTATTTGGAGTTTCCTGCTCTGCAGGTTTTTATTTTGTCCCGTGCATGAAAGTGTGGAGGGAGGAATTCACAGGAAAACACAGAAGCAAAGAGGAAGAATTCAGCCTGAACAGTAGGAAGTACAGATGAAATGAAAGGTCAGTTGGTGCTCTATCCAGCTCTGATGGAGGTGACTGGGGGAAAATGCCCCCTAATCCTTTTGACTGTTCAGCAGAAATTTGTGTGTTTGTTTCCAGTGCTGATTGTAACTTAGATTTCTCAATGAAATATTTTCTTGCCCAACTATTTTTGACCTCTTCCCCGGGGCTTGAAAGGGGCATTTGTCAGCACATGCAGCTACAGCACTTTCTCCCCAGTGCCAAACCCTGCTGGCAACAGCGAGAAGGCAGAGCTCTCTTTGCTGGGGTGGGTAAATGGGGCCTCCTCAGTGGGGCCTTCCAGCATTGCACCATTTCCACCCATCCTCGCTTGCTGCAGGCTCTCCCCTGCAGATCCACACCACTGGGCATGGGTCAGGGCTGCTCTGTGCTGTGTGAGCCAGATCAGGTCAGCACCGTGTGTTTTCTCAGCACTGCACTGATAATTGTGTTGTCCCTGATGACAGGTATGGGCACTGTCCTCCACCAGATCGTCAGCTCTGTCACACAGTTCAGGAGAGGGATGGTGCTTGAACCTGTGTTTCTTGGTAGACCAGGAGTTCTCAGCATTGACTTCCTGAGGCTGCTTCATCATGAGCAGTGACCTCATTCCTCTGGGAGTAATGAAATGGGAGAGGTTTGGGAAAACAGTGGTAAGAGATGGCAGTGAGCTAAAACTGTCCTGTGTGTGTCCTCTGCTGCCCTTCACTCACACCACTGTGGCCTTATTCTGAGTCCCAAGCCAGGGGATGCTTTCCACAAGGACATCCGAGCTGGAAGAGCACTGCAGTCACTGAGGTTGAGTACAGCTACAGTGAGCCAAAGCAACCGAGCTCTGAGTGTGCACTTGAGGCCTTGGAGCAGACTGTTCCCAAACCCTTGGAATACATGGTACATCTTAGGATATGTAAAACAGCTTAAACCATCTGACTGGGCTTGTGTGGAAGGTACTGGCAGCTACTGGCTGAATCCCACCTGGGGATTGCAGGTCTGGCTGAACAGAAAAATGGGCTGTGAGTTATAAAGGCTGCCTTCATCACTCCATGGCAGGAACAGCAGTGCAGTTCCTGTCATTGTCATCACGCTCGAACCATGTTTGGGTACTGACTGTGTTTAATTGCGTGGCTAATTTACTTAATGTCTCTCCTGGGGTCACTTATAACACTCTTATTTTTGGGTTTCAGGGAAATTAGGGACACTAGCAATCCATTGTGGTTCTCTCAAGGCAGGAGTTTTCCAGATGACGATGGTAATAACAGCTGTGGCTTAGTTGCAGAGTAACCTGGCTAAACGGAGAAAAATTAGCACTGGCAACTGTGATAGAGCTTAATGCTCTCAAATGGATGATCTCCAGTGAAAATGTAGTTCAGGCACAGGCAGAGGGTTCCCTGTATTTGGATGACTTAGAGGGTGTGTGTGTTGGTTTATTGGGAAATCCCTGGCAGCGCCTGTTGGCTTTCAGTCCTGCAAATGAAGGATTTTCTGAACAGATATTGAGGTATTTGGGTGTAGCAGTGAGGTATGTCCCCCCTGGTACACAATTATGGATCATCCCATTCCATGACAAGCTGGTTGTGTACCCTTTGAGGAGCTCCTCTGTGGCTGTTCCCTCCTGTTAGTGGTCAGTGGGGCACCTAAGGTGGTTGCTTTTGGGAAGGACGGTGTACTGAAAAGTCTGTGACTACCTGAGCTTCATGAGCCTTGCTCTGCTCATTTTTCCACAGATGGACCTCTCTGTGGAAACTCTCTACAGCCTGATGCAGGAGCGCCAGAAGAAGTACGCCAAGTACGCGGAGCAGATCCAGAAGGTCAACGAGATGTCTGCCATCCTGCGCCGCATCCAGATGGGCATCGACCAGACAGTGCCGCTGATGGAGCGGCTGAACAGCCTCCTGCCGGAGGGGGAGCGCCTGGAGCCCTTCTCCATGAAACCCGACCGCGAGCTGAGGTCATAGCCTGCAGCAGCTCCTCCTCCTCAGGCTCCACGCTCTGCGTTGGGCACGGACGCGCTTCCAGCGTGTGCACAGGTGGGCGTTGGGAGCCACCAGACACTGCCAGGGCACTGGAGGGAGAGCGGTGCCAGAGCCAGAATCCAGGAGCTCCCTGCAGGAGATGATTTGCTGTGCTTTCATCTCCCTCCTCCTGCCCTCCCGTCTCCTTTGCCACTATACTGCCCGTGCAGACTCATTTGTTTCATTGCTGTGACTAGTTGGTGTTTACAGAGGAAGAATTTTCTTTCATCTGACTTATTTAATTTTTTTTTACTAAAATAATTCAATGGGATACAGGGTGTGACAAACCCTGCTAACATGGTTTTTGTGCCACTGGGTTTTAGACAATTAGATGGCTGGAAGGTATTTCTGAGATCCCCTGGCCTTGGAAATACGTCTGTTTTATAAGTCAAAGTGTGGGAGCCAAGAACTGGCTTATTAAAATCTGCCCATTATCATCATTAACATGGTTTGCACGGCAGGGTTTTGGCATGTCCTTGAGGCTCCTGTCTCTGTGGGCTCACTGATTTATGAGGCTGTAAAGGAGTAACTGTTCTAGATATGTTTTGTCTGTTAATATAAAGCAAACCTTAGCATTCCTTTCCCCCTTGCACTGGCAATGTCCTCATGTCCCAGCTGGTGGCATTCCGTGTCCCTCTGATAGACACCAGTAGCAGCCTTCTCATTTGGAATCCCAAAGCTGGACACAAGGTGTCTTTTTTAAGTGGGACACTCCAGTTATCTTGGTGCTGTCTTTTTCACCAGTGGGGTGCAGCTGCTTCTTTACCTTCAAGCGGTGGAGGGGACAGATATGAGAAGTCCTTTGGCTCTTTGTGTTGGCTCAGGTGCCCTTGTGCCGAGAGCTGGCCTTGGCACTCTGCTGGATGACTGAAAGCACATGGCCCTTCTCAGCCACCTGCTCCAAAGGCAACAGGAGGTTCTTGCCTTCTCCCAGTCAAACCAAGGCTGCAGAGCCCATGGACCCCAAGGGTTGTTGTGTGTCAGGAGTGCAGTTCCAGTGATGAACACAGTCAAGGACAGCCCAGCCTCCAGTGCAGCACAAGGCTGGGTCACTTGCCAAAGGCAGCTTGCTTTAACACGTCTTAGTATTTGAGAGCATTTATTCAGCCAAAAGTTGTCACTGAGCAGTTGGAAGTAGGAGTGCAGTAGGTTTTTGATTGTAATAATTACTGCCTGGAAGCAGCAGACATCTTGTTTCATGCCCAAAGGCCACGTAGTGTGCAGTGAATTTTTTGTCATGCAGAGTGTGGCCAACTTAGATGGGCATCTGAAGCACGGTGGTGACTGGATCCCAGGGCCTGCTGAACACTGTCTGAAAGCAGAGTCCTGTAGAAATGAAGCCCCCTGGAATGATGCCCTGGGCAGAGGGACTGGCTGCTTCAGGGAGGGCAGGGAACTCAGCAGGAGATTTTTTTTACCAAAGGCAGCAGAGTGGGTCTCCTTGCCTGCTGCTCCCAGCCCAGAGGTTTTACACAGTTGTACATACATAGGCATATCCTGTGTGTTGCACAGGATAGAACACTGGAATTCCATCCTTAGTCAAGCTTCCTGCCATGTTTTACACTTGGTTTGTTAAAAGCGTACTCGAGACTTAGCCCATGAAAACCTCCTTGTCGTGGCCATGCCCTTGCAGGTAGGTCCTCATTGTCCATCATGAAATATGTCTCTTCCTCCCACCATCAGACACACAAGAATATTGAGCTGCTTTAAATAGTGGCTGCAGCCATTTTTGTCCTCTGTGTCCAGATGATGCTGTCTGGATGTTTAAAATGTCTGGCAGAGATTCAGCTGTCTGCCAGCCAGGATCACAAATATCCCACACCCTGATTTGCAGGAAGCCTGTGCCAGTGGGAAGGTCCTGATACTGGATCTCAAGGCAGGTGCTCTCTCCTGGTAAGACACTTCTCTAAGGCTTGTAGACATTTGGCCTCAGGCCATTATCAGATCAAAGCATTGCTCCCTGCAGTGCTAATGAGGGCAAGGGAATAGTATTCCCACTGAGGCTGCAGGAGCTAGGGCTGCAAATCAGTTCCTTCCTCATTTGCCAGAAAACACCAAGGCATTGGGCTGAGAACGGGAGAAAGTGTTTGTTCCTAGGAACCATGGATTGGAATTTTGTGCCTGTGCTGCTGGGCCTCACAGACAGAGCTGCTCCAACAGCAAGGGCAGGTTGTGGAAGGTACCATAACTTCACTAGAAGGAAATTGGAACTGAAATGTGAAAACTAATCTCTTCAGTGCTCACATGTCATTGCCTCTGTTCCACAGTAACAGTCTCTCATTTGGTTACTGTCAGAAGCCCTCAAACAATGGTTTACAGTTTTATTTAAAACATTTTCACTGCTTTCATGAACTGTAAGTCTTTGGCCCTCTCACTGAGGGGGAGACATGTCCTGCCACATCCTCCTGAGCTGCTGTTTGTTGCTTGGCTGCTCCTTGTTGGCTCTGCTCCACACGCTGCTTTCAGATTCAGCTCAGGTGCAGGTGATGTTCAGAGTGAGACTGACACTTCCCACTGTTCAGCAGGAGCTTTGAGATGTCACTGGAATTACCTTTCTGCTTATGAATTCCCTCTTCCAAGCCAAACACTCCTGGGAGGAGGCCTCAGGTATCTTTTGTGAATGTAGCAGCTTTTATCTGCCACAAATTTAGTGCTGTGAACAGAGAATAATCTGGTGTGCTGCACTGAAACCAGACATTGCTGCCCTTTTCTGCTTCCTGAGGTGGTGTGTGGTCTGGGGTGCAGGCTAAGCTCCTTGATAAGTGATCTTGTGAAAAGTTGGGGAGCTGGACGAGTCACTGGGGCTGTGGTTGTCTGGCCTGAGCTGCTCTGCCTTTCCCCTGACTCTGCTGTTGCAAGTCCCCCGTTGTGGTGCTCGTTCTGTCCCACGCTGGTCACTGTGCTGACCACACAGAGCAGGTTTGCTTTGTTGTTTCCGTTGTTTTTGTCATTAAATGCATTGACAGGGTGCTAAAGTGCCAACCTACCTGCAGGGCAATTCCTGTGAAGATCTGGTGAAGGGGAGAGAAAAGAGTTTTTGTTGTGGTTTTTTTTTTTAATAAATGTAGCTATTTTAAATTAAATATATTTAATATACTTAAATATTTAATGTGTGTTTTGACCTCCGATTAGGTTTTACACAGAGAGTGGGAATGCAGGTTTTCACAGGCCCATTGGTTCTGTGAGCCAGCCCCTCTCTCAGACTGTGTGCCAGTAGATTCCCAAGGTACTGCTGTAAGGTTTCTCTGGTTCCCAAGCTGCCTGAGGGTATTTTGATTCCCAGCCTTGAGGCTGAGTGGTTTATGGGTGGTTACCCTGTTCAGCTCCCTTTGTGCTCTGTGTTCCACAGCTCCAGCATTAAACCTTTTGGTGTGGCTCTTTTCCAAGTGTGTTGTTTCTCCAGTTGCCTCATTGCTCATTCTCCATTCCTGCTCCTCACCGCGGTGTCTGGGCAGTGCAGGCTCAGCTCAGCTTTACTCTGATTTCAGCTGCCCTGGCATTGTGAGGAAACACATCCCTAGAATGAAGGTAAATGCTGATGGGCTTTTTTTCTCCCCAGTGCTCTCCCAGTTCTGGTTTTCACTGATGTCCAGTTCAAGTACAAGATGTGAGCAGTGATGCTTGGCATTCACCAGCAGTGGGTGGCAGCTGCAGCCTCACAGAAGTTCCTGGGGTCTGGGGGAGGAGAGGTGCATTCAAAGGGCAATTCTTGCTGTCAGCTGCCAGTAATAATCCTTTTTGTCTTTTTAAAAGCTTAGTATTTTTACAGATAGAGGGTGAGTGCTGACCCCATAGAGATGTTTGACAAGGTGGTATTAAGCTGTAGGTTAGACTCGGTGATCTCAGAGATCTTTTCCAACCTCATTAATTCTGTGATTCTGTGAAATACAGTGGCCTGCTGTGGGACAGTGACACAACCAGAACCACATGGGCAGGGCTGCACATTTTGTTAAAACATTGGGTGTGTGAACAGCCATTCTGCAGAGAGGGATTTGAGAGAATTTCCCAGTGCAGTTTCTGTGTATCCCTGCAAAAGGGCTTCCCTGCCCCAGGGCTGGGCAGTGACAGTGCTGAGATCTGCAGAGCACCACTGCACTTCCTGCTGCAGGAGCATCTCTTGGGAACCTGGCAGTCTTAGGGAATCCCAAGAGGGAGCTGTTTCCTGCAGGAACAGGTTACTCTAATACTTTCTCACTGGTTCAGAGACAAATAAGCACCTGTAGCACTATTCTCATGGCATTGGGAGAGCAGAGTGAAGGACCCCCACCTGCACAGGGGATACTTAACAAAGAAAGAGGCAAATTTACAGGGTTTCTATTTATGGTGACTTACTAATATTCTTGAAGTGCAGAATTAGCTGAAGGCTTTACTGCAGAAACACTTCAGTTTGCCTCAGAGCAACTATTTAGACCTGAGGGCCAAAATGTTCTTTGCAGGCAGGATTCAAAGGGAAAGTGCTGCTGCCAGGCAAAGCTGATGTATTAGGAACAGTGTTCTACCTGAATTCTCTTGTGGGTTTGTGTGTGTAATATAATTGTGGTATTGTGTATGTGACACTGTTCAGAAGTATTAGAATAACTGCTTTTATCACAGATTGATAACAAATACAGACTAGTTAGGTGTGGGCCTACCTAATTCAAATGTCTGGCTAGGCAAGATTGGTTGAGTTGCAGTAATTTTGGATTTAAAAAGTGGCAGTGACATTCTTATTAGGATTCCAGTGCTGTTCCCTTTATTGTGGGCTTTTCATACCCCCTTTCTGGGAGAAGGCAGTTTCTAACTTGTGCTCTGAGTCACACAGCACCTAGCTGATGAATGTAGTTAGTTCAGACAGCAGTTCACCTAATTATTACATTTCTGCTCTCTTCTCCTCCCCAGCCCCCTCACAAGCAGGGCTACCTGATCCCTGCTGGCGGGAGGTTTGCTCTGTTTTCAGCCCATTTCATTCCAGGAATGTCACTGTGATGGTTACATCAAGAGCCCAGTGACCTCGGGGACCTCTTCCCAGTAATGCCAGGCAGTGAAATGAAAATGAAGTGCTGATGACATGCATGAGGCACATTTCAGCTGCCCCTTGAGTTTTGATTGCAGGTGGAGTTAGGACTGTCTCTTCCCAGAGCTGTCTGTTGGCACGGGCAGGAGTGGAGGGATGGAGGGAACCTGAGCAGAGCAAATCCTGCAAAGCAGGCAGGAGGAGAAGTGGTGAAGGCTGAAGTGAATGCTTCAAAAAGCAGCTTGAGGGAACAAACAGAGCTCCTGTGATCAGAAATGGGCTTTGGAGTGGGGTGAGTAGCTAAAGCTTAGATTGTCATGTCAGCCTGTTCTGTAGCTGAGCAGCTGATGCCAATGAATCTGCATGGTTCTTGTTTTCTAAGAGCTGCTACATCTTGATTGTAAAAAGTAAGCACAGAAACTCACACAGGTTCTTTCTTGTGCTCTGTCTGATGGTTTGGGTTCTTTTGGAGAGGCTGAAGATTTTGCATTTCCCTTTCTGGGATTGTACTTTGAAATTCTCTAAAGAATAGAAAAAGCTTTTGTTATTGCACCTGAATTTGAAGATGCCATTACATCAACTCACACACTTTGCCTTCTAAGGATACAACTGTGGCAGCCCTATTCTGTTGCAGGATTTAATTTTAATCTATGCTGTATTTGTGTGAGCCATTCTCTGAAGAAGCAATGGAGGTGTATTCCAATCTCAGCAAGCAGAACTTGCTCTGAATGCTTCAAGACTGACAGCATCAGTCAGAACAAACATTTGAATGAGTAATTATATTATTCTTCAAATAAGGAGTATGGTAGGCAAGAAAAAACCATGGGGTTCATTCTGGGTAACTTGATCAATTTGAAAGACTCGTTTCAACAAGTCCAGCCCAGCTGCTTGAGGAACAGGTTGCTCACCCTGTGGTAGACAGGGACAGGTGTTAATGCAGACAGGTGTTGCTCCTCAGAGGAGCAGAGGGATCATCAGGAACAGGTGAGAGGCCCAAATGGTTCCTGGTGTTTGTGACAAGTGCTCTAGAGCTGCTCCAGCCCTGTTCAACACATGTGCAGGGAAGAGTGTGCTCCATAAAGGACGAGGCCCTCCTGGGTGCTGGGGGCAGCAGGTCCTGCTCAGGTAAAACACTGCACAAGTCCTTCCTCTGCCTTCTGTATAAACAGGTACCATTTCTGATTTTATTTCATTGTAACATACAGGTAATGCTCATGACACAACAAGATGAGAAACTCACATCTCTCTGAACCACTTCACCAGCTTGCCATACACCAAACATGCCAAGTATGCCACACACCAAATGCCATACGTTATATTCATATTGAACATGTACACATTTTCCCCTCTCACATCCTCCACTTTGCTTTCCAGACTTCTTCAAACCATTTCCAGTATTGTTCAGGAGCAGGACTCTAGTTCAGGTATCAGCCAGGGCCCCACCCTGTGCAGGACATGGGGTTAAGGCTTCCTCCTGTGGGAACCTGCCCCGTCTAAGTACTGAGCCTACAACTTGGATCCATCCAGAACACACTGGGAATCACGAGGAGCCACAGGACCAGATTTCAGTTCCTCAGAAGGCCACCGACCAAACCAACCCCAAACATTCACAGAAGGGGAGAACACACACGTCTGAAGGAGCACAAAAGAGAGGAAGAAGCTGTGCCTCTAGGGATTGATACGTGTTAACCCCCATGAATGGTTAAGCCATGGGCTTTTCCTGAAATGTGGCTGAGAGGAGCCCTGTTTACACAGGTAAATACACACACAGAGCCTGTGTGCTGGAAATGGCTGTGATGCCATCGCTGCAGATGTAAACAGAGACAAGTGGCAGCATGAACAGCCAACACCTACCACACTGTCCAGGGTGATGGTGACCTGTCCCTGCCCAGGCCCTCCATCAGCATCTGTGCACATTGAGCACAAAAAGCCTCTGCACTCAGGACTCCTGGAGCTTCCTCTCTCTGTGCCTTTTGCACTTTTTAGGATCAAGTTAATCAATGCTGTAGCTTTCAGTGCTATTTTCAACGGTCCACTGTAGGAAATTAAAGTTACATCCTAGCCACAAAACAAAACAATGACAAAAATCTTCTGCACTTTTCAATATAGTAAAACCTGAGATTTGAGTCACAAACTAGCTAAACTTACAGTAAAAAAACCCCAAACATAACCCAAGCTGCTGACTTGAATTAGGGCTTCAGTTTGCTGCTGACAAATTTTTTTTTAAAGCTGTTGGCCAGGGTTAATTATTTGTTGCTACAATTTTCAGCTGCCTGCACTGAAATGGGGCAAAACAATATAGTTTGCCCTCAACACACGTTCTGAGGGGTGCTGGGGAAGGCCCTGGGAGCAGGAAGGAGGCAGCTTCACGCAGTGGCTCTGGTACCACCCTCGCTGGCCATAAACCTCTCATGGCAGTGTGCACATGAGCAGCAGCCAAGGTGGGAGGGGAAGCAGCTGTCAAAAACACGAGAAGGGCTGTTCCTCATCTCCTGTGAAAGCAGGGACGTGACACCTCCTCGAGCTGGACGTGTGTGCTGCAGGTGAGGGTGCTGCACAACTTTGAGTGTCTGCAGTTCCACAGTGCAGCTGCTCTGTTAAGGACAAAAGCTCACCACCCCAAATCATATTTACCTTAAAAAAATGAGAAAACCCCAAACATTTTGGATTGGTTTTGAGAAAATGGATTGTTAATGGGCAAGAAAAGCATATTGTGGTCACTTCTCTTGCATGTAGACTTACCTACCGCTCTGGTACAGCTTAGAAGCAAAAGCAGCTACCCTTCTCCCAAAAGCCAGCTCAATAGCACAAGTACAAACACTGTAAAAAGACTGGGGGAAACAGTCCTAAGAATGGTTCATTCATCTTTTAAGAATTGCTGCTGAGCCAACTGCAACACTTGTGCGTAGACAGCTTTAAAAAAAAAATCAACCATGGCCAGTCATTACTTGTTCACATTGCTTACGAAACGACTACCGGCATGTGGCAGCCGTAAAGCCCTAGTTTATTTTGTGTAGTTTTGAGGTACTGGGTTTTTTTTTCTCTGAAGCAGCTCTCTAGCAAATCACCTAAAGCCTATCCATTAGAACAATAGTTACACCAGTATTTACATTTGTCTGAACGCTGTGTTCAGACCAGCCTTGCTGTAACCGGTGCCTATGGCCTTTGGAATCGCTCCCAGTCTCCTTTCTTACAGGAAAAAGGTCTCCCTCCAGAGGTTGGCTCAGTGTCAGGGCTAAGGTGCACTGGTGAAGACATGGGGCACGGGGATGGGAGAACAAAACTGGTTCTGACAGGCAGAAGCACGGTTCAGCGGAACCACAGAAAGGGTTTGACACCAGGAGAGCTTCCTTGTTAAAAGCCACTGAAAGGATGTGCAATCCATTGCATAGAATTGCTTCCTCTGTCAGGAAAAAGCCTGTGAAATGTTCTGCCCTTCTCCAGAGAGGGAAGGAGGAGAGCCCAGCAGCACATCTGATCTCCTTGGGCAGAGGCAGTGTCACCTCTCTGCCATACCGACCTTTTCCTGGCTCAACGAAGCCTCTGCTTCTTCCCTCCCCCACCTTTTTACCCAAAGTTTCAGATTTCCAGGGACCCCTCGCACGCTGGGGGAGCGTCCCGGAGGAGGAAGCAGCTCTGCCACAGTTCCACGAGCCGCCGGCCCTCAGGACACCTCGATGATTTCCATGCTGCCCGAAAAGCTGGACTGGCTGCCTACTTTGCCCAGTTCCTCGCGGGATCTGTTATCCGCCAGGATGCTGTCCCCAAACTCCATCTGGCAGCTGCGGCGCTTGAACTGCTTCTCGAAGGAGCTCTCCTCGTGCCAGCTGCGCCGCGAGTCGCCGCGGTCAGCCTGCCGGGCCGCCGGCGCACGGCGCTGGGCTGCTCGCAGCCCGAGGCCAGCTGGCCGCAGCTCAGCGCCGGGAAGGCCGCGCCCCGCCGAACACCGCCGAGGCCGAGTAGAAATGCGAGGAGTCGGCGGCGAAATACCAGCTGTTGGCGAGGGACGAGGGCTGCGGGGCCAGGATGTCCGAGTGCCAGCCCTTGAGGCCCAGCCCCGCGGCGGACTTGGCCAGGTGCTGCTGGCTGGTGGAGAGGCCGAACACGAAGTTGGCTCTGTAGGCGTCCTCCACGCTGCCGCTGCGGTGCAGCGGGTACAGGAGCGGCCGCGGCGCGGGCCTGGGCGCGTGTGGCCGGGGGGCCGGGCTGTCCGATGGCCACGGGCCCACCGCCTCCTTGGGCGAGGCTTGCTCCTTGTCGGGGCTGCTCTCGGGGCTCTGCTCAGACACCTCCTGCACGGGGGAGAACTGGCACAGCTTGCCGCCCCCGTCCAGCGCGGCCGCGTGTTTGTAGTACTCCAGCGTGTCCTCGGAGGGGGCGAAGCCCTGCACCGAGGCGCTCACGCAGCTGCTGCTCGCCGAGTAGGACACGGATTTGATGTCCAAGGAGAAGGAGCGCTTCAGGCGGTTGCTGTCTTCCACCTTGTCCAGGGAGACGTGCAGGCCGTTGATGCCCTGCACCAGGGGCCCATCGTCCGTGGCGGTTGGGTGCCCGTGGGGCGCGGTGCCCGCGTCCGTGGCCTTGTGCTCCAGCAGCTCTGCAGCAGCTGAGAGGCACAGCTGGCTCGTGGAGAGGCTGCTCTGTCCCCCTTCCAGCACCGGTACCTGCTCGCTGCTCTTGTCCAAGTGCAGAAGTTTCAGCTTGCTGATGTGGCTGGGCTGGCTGCTCTGGTTCTTAATCTTTTTCTCAAAGTCCAAAAGCTGGCCCAGAAAGTTGAAGTTGGGAGAAATTGTTGGCCTCTTTTCTTTCACAAATCTGGTAAGAGGGGACAAACAAATCAAGAATTATTTCAAGAACCGGCTGTTCAGGTATAAGATAACCCTAAAGTGAGTGTTGTGAATGCCTACAGCCTGTTCTTAATTTAGAGAGAACTAAGGTTCAATCATAAGTAAACTGGAGATGGTGGTAAAAAAGGCAGTTTAAGTGAAACAATGCTGCATGCTCTCGATTGTCTCTACAGCTTAAAGGTGGATAACTTACATTACAGGCTGCAAAACAGAGTTGCCCAAATCCCTCCTCCTCCAGTTTTGGTTTTGGTTGTTTTTTTTTTTTTTTAAAGAAACAATCCTGAAACTGTGATTAACCATGTGACAAGAGAATTAACAAGGGAAGAAACCTTGAGGAGCTAAATCTAATACAAACACACATATAATGTGTCACTGGGAAAATTAAATACTGTTAAAAACAAAACCTCTCTGGGGAAGTGTACAGAAGGTGAGTGTGCACTCATTAAAAGCAGTGTGAGAAGAATGGAAAGGGGCTCTTGCGTATGTGTGTACATGCAAGCACATGAAAAATGTCAAACAAAAGTTGCATTTTTTTATACTATATTTTTTTTAATTTGCCAAAGGACAAACAAGCTGACACAATGCCCTGGACTATCAGGTTGCACAAGCTCTAGTGGAAACTTCCACCATGGAGTTTAACACTGTCAAATGGAGAAATCTTGTACACAGGGCTGAGGTTCAGGGATGGTGCTCCCACCCCAACACTCCAAACCCTGCACTGCTGCTCCACAGCAGGATGGAGAGGAGAACTGGAGGCACAAAATGCAAAGATCACGGGTTGAGATAAGATCAATTTAGAGAACAAACAGTAACAGCACAAAAGGAATGACAAAGGGTACAGAAAGAGGTGAATGATTCACACCACGTGGAAACCCCACAGAACCTGACTGTGCCACCTTCCCCAGCCCCAGCAGTGACAGGAGGTGACACAGAACAACGTTCAGGTCCTGGCCATGTCCCTCCTGGCTCCTGCAAAAACTAACCCCATCCTGGCCAGAATGGGCAGTTTATAGTCCATGCATTTATTTGCCTGCTTGGATCAAAGACCATTTTGCAGGTGGGCAATTAACATTTAGCTGTGTGATGTCAATTCAATACCATTGATTTGTTTCTGGAGGAAACCTGTGCTTAAAACAGAATTGTGACCAGATAAAATGTCGACTTCTACTCTTGATTATAGAACCTTTTATCACCCACCCTAGAACAAGGCCAACAGGCACAAGAGTCTGTAGGAAGGGAAGGTTTGTCCCTACCTGTAAGCTTCATCCAAGGACATATCCATTCTCTTCATGATGTATGCAATGGCAATCGTGGCGGAGCGGGATATCCCAGCTAAGCAGTGCACCAACACACGGCCATTGGATGCTTTTGCTTTTTCTGCATGGCAAAGAAATTGGAAAGTGTCAAACCCAGCAGCATCATACCAGGATGGAAAATTTGCAAAGAAAGCAGGGTTATTGAAAATTGTTCAAAGCTTCCAAATGAACTGCTAATTGCAAATCTCATGGAAGCTTGAAACAAAACTCACTTATTTTCTCTAGCACTGTGCAGCATTGAGTATAGAAAAAGCATGGCTACACTCAGGAAATGTCCTGCAGTCCCAGCATAGCTCATTTTAATGTGCACATGAACAGCCCTTTTTAGATGGCTGGGAAAGGTGATTGTTTCTAATTTTACAGACAAGTCAAAAGCAAACATTCACGATGGAACAATTTGGCCAGTTCAGATCTGGCTAGTTCACTTCTCAGAGGTAAAGGCAGAAGGAGTATGCCCAAATTTCTCATCCATTCTCTGCAAACACGTATCAGGCATCTACAAGGCTAAAGCAGCTCTGAAGGGCCTTTGTTCTGTAATGGTGGAACACACAGCGGCAGAATCTCCCTGTTTTTTGTTCCTGTGCCTATAAAGTGATGCTAATGATGTCCACAGATCCTGAGGGATTTTCACACCACCCAAAAAACACTCGGGGCTCCTCCAGCCAAAACAGCAAGGCAGACACACAGAGCAATCCAAGAACTGCTGGAGAGAGAGAATTCAAATTCTCTACTCACCTATAAAATCGACTGAATTATCCAACCAAGGCAAAATTTTCTCACAAAAGCTGTCATTCACAGGCACTCGGAGGAAATGGGATTCTGGAATAAAATCAGGCTTTGGACAGGTATTGCTGGCGTTCAGGACGTAGCCAATGTCATTCTGCTGCATCAGCTCCTAGGAAAGAGAGAAGATTAAGCCTAGAGAAGTCAAATGGTCCCTTTGGCACATTGCAAAGCAAAAACCCCAACTGAAATTTGTGTTGGAATTGCTCTAACTGTGAAAGGGACATTCTTCTGGGAAAAAGACAACTCCTCAGCTTTGAATTCTTGTAACAACTTCAAATGAGACATCCAGTGTGTCCAAATAACATATGGACTGCAAATCCCATAAAAATAACATTAATAAAAACAGAAGTCATGGTGGAATACCTTCTGCTGCTCTGAAGCATCACTTCCAAGAGAATGAACTTTCTGCTGCTTTGGTTTCAATTCTCACCACACAAGCTGACAACAAACACTTCCCACATGCGGTTTGCTGACCTGAATATGTATTTTCCAGACCACATATCTGGGACTCAAATTGCCCCATCACAGATATTAGTGAGAAATAGGAAATGAAATGGATGCCTCCTGCAGTCACCTCTCAAGGCCAGGAATTTCTTGTTTCTAAGGGAATGTGCAAAACTCACAAAACCTCGAGGAAAGAGCTGAAGATCTTGAATTAAACCATTTCCATACAGCACTGAGTGGCATTTTCCAGGAGTCCTGCTCTGTGATTTACAATTTGGTTGCTCAGTTTTCAGTCTCCAGGCCTCTTGCATCTCAGAGAAATGTCACAGGACTAAGCAAAGACACTAAACGTATATTTAAGAGTCGACTGGGCTTTTAAATAAGTCAGTTTTCATGACTGCAAATAAAAGACTCTTTTCTGCATCTTGCCATACTTGTGGTATTCCGAGTTGTGCAAATTACTTGGTGATGCAGTGGACACCTTGGTGCAAAAACACGTGGAGGAAGTTCTAGAAAAGTAGAGATGGCTCTACCACAAACCATCCAGTCTCTTCCAAGTAAGCATCTGGACACAGAAAAGCAATTTAAGGTGTTAGAGGAATGCTTACCAAACTACCATGATTCAGAGAGGATGTGTAAGTGCTGTGCAATACCAGGCTGGGACACTGCTCACACTGAACGTAAACATCAGGGAGCTTTTGGCCAGACTTCTATGGAAACTCTTATCTCAAACATTAAAAAAAAAAAAGTACCCCAAAATTTGATTTTAATCCTTTTGCTTTCATAGCAGATATCTAATAAAGTTTGTCAATCCACAGGAGCAGTAGCATGGATGAATCCTTACACTGCAGATTTCAACTGGAGATTTACCAGTAGGAAAATACAGTCCCAAAGCCAAATGGTTGGTCCTTCCCTGTATCTTTAATGCAAGCACAGAGATCCTTTAGTGAGGGATATTTATTTAGGAGAGGCAGAACTCTGTCTTGTTCAACCAGAGCAGTGTGAACAGCTTGTGATGCTGAGCACAGATCCCCCCAGGAACGGCCCAGTGCGTGTGCAGGGCATGAACACACACATGGGACAGCCATGCATGAATTAATGCTGAGGGGAACAAAGGGCTGCAGGGAGAAGGGAATCCACATCAGTCACTGGCAGAGGAAACTGCATCAAATCCAGTCAGTAGGGGCTGGAACAGAAAATTCGCATGAATTTCTGCTAGAAAGCTGGTTTTTGTTGCCTGGAGCAAAATGAGCAGCTCCTTCAGCCTTTGATCCAGGGTGCCTCCCATCAGGGCACTCAGAGGCTGGAGGTGTGGGCACCTTAAACAGGACATGAATTATGTCATAAACAAACCCCTCCCAGGGGAACAGGAGATGGACAATTCCTTGCAAAGAAAAATCATCAGAAATGTTACTTGCAGCAATGGTCAAAAGAGAAAAAATAAACCAAGAAAAAGGGCTGTCATGGTAAGTTAATGCTTTCTGCCCTGCTTATTTCCTGGGTCTCAGCTCCTAATCCACAAATGCCAGATGTCCCTGTTTGCCCCTGTCCCCTCCAGTCCTGAGTGCCTCCACACTGCTGCCATCACAGCACCTTGCCTGGATTCCCCTCCCACACACTGACATCCTGGAAAGCAGGAGTGCTCCCAGGAAATCCTGGGAATTATCCAGAGGGAAAAGGTACTGGGAATGGGGTTTGTGGGATCTTACGTGTGCCAGGGGCCCCCCAATACCCAACATCCCTTCCTTGCTGTCCTGGGCTGCACAGCTCTTCCATTCCAGCATCCCAAAGCTCCACAGCAGCCACTCCTGGGAAACAATTGCTGCTTTGAGGTCACTGAGCTGAAATAACTGTCCCCAGAGCAGCTCAGCCCCTGAAGGAGAGCGAGGAGCAGCTGCAATATCTGGGGTTGATGCACACACACGTCCTGAATTCCCAGGTACAGAGAGGGAGGTGGTGGGGGCCTCGCTGACAAAAGGAATGCCACGTGCAGGGGTGGGAAGAGTTTAGCTAAGGGGGTGTGATGGATTTAGAATAGAAAACTCGATTATTTCCTTTAAAACAAACACTGGTGGGCTGCACAGTCCAGCCATCACCACTGCACTGTTATGTCAGGGTTTTGATGTGGGATTGATTACTCAAATGGAACAAGGAGGCTGCAGCCGCCAAGTCCGAAATCTAAAAGCCAAAAAACCACCCCAAAATATTAGTGCTTGTCCTTCAGACTGAGGCTAAAGAAAGAGGTTATGCTTCCTTGTGAAGAATCAATCATTCCCACTGCGACATGCTGCAGTGTAATAACCATAACAGTGCCTGCATTGTGAGGCACCCAAGAGGAAGAAGTGAATTACGATGGGAGGAAGATCCAGAAATCCTAATACTAACAACTCTGTGAAAAGAAGGTAAATGCTCTTTTGTAAGCTTATTTACATTTTATGACTTGTTTAATCTGAAAATTAATAGAGCCCTAAAATGTTATTTTGTTCCAGGAAATAAAATCCAGGTCTGGAAAAAAAGAAAGAGAATAGTTATGTAAGTGGGAAGGCAGAAAGTTTTACATTTGAAATGCTGGTACAAACCATGAGATGTAAGTAGGAGGCTCATTCAGGCCCATAACAACACCACAGATTGTTGTGTGTCACACTAACAAAGGACACTGTCACTCCTGGGGAGGTCAGAATTCAGTTTTCCTTCTGTAAAAGTAAATACTGCCTTGCAAATACACCAATCTGTCACAGGAAAATATCCATAATGTATCACACTGAGACCCCAAACAAGCAAACTTTTCTTTTAGAACTCTTAGGAGCTTTTTAGCATTTCAACACTGCAAAAAATATGAATGTTTGCAGAATTAAGCATTTCAAAAGAAATCTGAAAAAAAAAGATTCTTCTAAGACTTTCCTGAATGAACCATTAGTTTTGCTGAAGGGCACAAACCAAGTGTTAGTGGCTGATACCTTTCCTAAATAAAGCATTATATGCAGAGGTATTAATGCTCTCTGAGGCATCTGATAGTCCTGCATCCTCTAAGTGCCACATGTGATGACTTTGCTGAGTGATTTAAATATATAAACATTTTCTGGGCTATTCTTCAGAAATCACTAAATACACATGTACTTAGAAAAAGTTCCTTAATGTGGTGCTACCATAAAAGCTCATTTTAAACAATACCTCTGGTTGTCCAGGTCTGAACACCTCAGTAAGTGCACAGAGATTTGTTTGCAGTAGTCCCTTATTATACAATTCATGGTGTTTAAATGCTATTTTTTCCTAGCACTTGAAGGAAATACTAAAAGCAGACAATCTTCCTTTGTCCTGCTGTAAGCATGAATGTAATTGTGTCAGCCTCCAAGGCCTGCGACAGGAATGGCAGATGGGATGGTTTGCTGGTGGGTGACAGGTTCCTGAGGAATGTACTGTATCACCCTCCCCAGGATGGAGGAGAAAGAAGGAGAAAAATTTCATTTTACATGACCCACAGATGAATTATGTGCTGTGTGGATCCCTGGTTCTCCCATAGCTTTCCATGGCTTGTGAGGGCAGCTTCAGCACCACGATGGAAGCTTGGAGACAGATCCCTGAGAATAAAAAACTCACTGCAGGGACCCCCAGAGCACCCAGAACACTCACCTTGTTGAGGACATCTCGCTGACAGCCCAGGTAGAGATGAGGCAGGATTCTGGTTGGGCCAGTGTTGGACACAGGTAGGCAGGGTTGAGAAATGCAAGTAGGGATGAGCGTGGATTTTCCTTCACAGAGACCAGGGAAAGAGCTGGAGAACTCAGCAAAGCCACCTGTGAGAGGAAGAGCAGGTATTTAATTTACAAATGTGGGGGTGTCAGTTCTTGCAGAACATTTGGTGTGGGAGAGGGGGAGGCACTGAGGGGAACCTGAGCAGAGAAACCTCGTGTGCCTCTCCCTGAGGTCAGTGCTGGAGGTCTCCAGACAAAATGGGAAACACAGTAATAATCCTTGACTTTTCACTCCTCAGAATATGTGAAGAAACACAAATCTGTCTGTGGAACCATCCATCAGCAGCCAAGGCCTGGCTGCATATTCCCACTCTGCCTGGAACATTTATTTCTCTCCCTCCCCTTCTCAGTTTTTGATGTTTCTTTCCATTCTCAGTATGTGGAAATGATTGTTCAGAAAAACAGGCACAGCAGCCCCCACACCAAGAGCAGACACTTTTGTCTCTAGATGCTTTCTAGACACTTCCTTCTCCCACACCAGCTTTACACTGAGAGCTCATAAAGAAAAAGTCGTATTTATTCAACTTAAAAGCATTATAACGCCTTCAGTAATGCTTGCTTTTAAAATGCTACATTACTAATTAAAATCCTACATTGTTAATTAAAATCCTACATTGCTAATTAAAATCCCACATTGCTAATTAAAATCCTACATTACTATTTTGCGTGCTGCTCCACAATGAATATCTTTCATCCAGGACACTGGAAGGAGTTTCATCTTTCAAAACCACACCAAGCCAAGACTTCTCCACCTCAAGGGGGGAAGGCAAAGCAGAGGGGAGGTTTGCAAACCACAGCAAAAATCCCCAGCTATTTCCTCCAAAGGAGCAGAGTTTTAACTGAAGGAAGAGTAATTATAACCTATTCAGAATGAAGCACTTTTTTATCATCAAGGAATTGAAGCACTGGTGTGCTGAATCTGCCAAATGCTACGTTCACTTATGATTACAGTTTGAAGATGGGGATTAAAATTATTCAGGAATAAGATAATGTACTGGTTTGCCAGGGCTTGCATTACCATTGCCTGAATTGTGCCTGTTCTTTGGATTTTAAAATCTGTATCATTAGTAAATGTAGAAGCACCAAGGCAGTAGGGTGTAACAACCCATTTTATCTAATAAAAAAACCAACGAGCAGATTCCAGAGCAAATGTTTTATGAACAGCAATTTTTGCTCAGTCTCCTGAATAAATGAATGAATAAATAAATAAATAACTTCTCTCTTTTGTTAGGCAAGCTAAGGCAGTGCCCATCAGGAGCACTGATCCTGCTGGGATCTCATTCCATTGAATGAGAGGAAGAGTTTGCAAAACAATTCTCTCACATCCTTGCTAAATGTTCTTTTGCATGGCCTAATGTTTTCCTCTCTGTTAGAGGAAGCATTCCTTGAATTGACAGGCAGTATCTATCTCTGATATTGAATTTAAGCAGTTATTTGAAGGGTGGTGAAGAAGAGGAAACCAAATATTGGCCATTTGCTTATTCTTTACTTCTTGGGAGCATTGTTGGCTGCTTTCTGGATCCTCTCACCAACATGGATGGAAAGATCAGTCCTTACAAAGAAGCTGCACAAGCAAGGATTTCACATCTGTGCTTTCTTTGCAAAAGAACAAAAAAGGTTTCTTCCAACTACCTATGGGTTGGTCTCATCTGTGTGTGAAACCTGTGACAAGAAATTAAGCAAGAAGCCAAAGTGCAGAACACCTGAGATTTTGGGAGCTGGAACCCATGCTCTGTCATCATAAGGAGCAATCTTTTGTTTTATTTTTATGCCAGGACTCTGTCAAGGCCAACTGAGATGATTCAAGATTAGATACTTCAACACCTTGTCTAGGGCAGTCATCCTTACAAAGTCACTTTTCTTCTTTTCTGCTCATGCTTTCCTAGCAGCACATTGCTTCAGTTCCCTTCCACTGTGAATTACAATCAGAAAAATCTCAAATCTCTAAATCTGGCATTATATTACCCACCTTTCCATGGGCACCCAAGTGAAACCTCCTTTCCTTTTAATGTTAACCTGGTGTTACTATCTGTACTGAACTGATCTGAGAAATATTATAAATATCTTTCAAATATTAAGCTGTCTTCCCTGCCATCCTCTGACCAGGTTTTCAAAAGGTTAAGATTCATTCAAAATGAATCTGCCTTTGATTTATGGCACTTCCCAATACAAAAAGCCCGTTCTAGGTCAGTGTGTGTGGAAAATTGCTTTAAAAACCCACAAGCAAGCAAACCCAATACCAACAAAACAAACTCACACGTGCATCCTGCTTCAGCACCAATTTCTTTAAATGCAACAAACTATCAGGGGTCTGCAACAACAGCATCCATGAATATGATCACTGAGCTGCCCTGGCATTGTGAGACTCATTTCTATTAAAAAAAAAACTGCAATCATCACTATTTGCTTGCACTAACTCACAAAATATATCTATTTTATAAATATATAGGGAAATGCATGGGGGAAAAAAACCCTCAGCACTTGAAGATAAAAGGTATCTGTGTGGATAAAAGGTATTTTTATCCACAGAACTCCATGACCAGTCCACATGAGGAGCCTCTTACCAGAAAAGTGTTCTAAGCACTCAGACCACCTGTACACTGCTGCTGTAAATGAAGCAGTCTTTGAAAAATAAACCTTAAACACTTGGAAAATTAATTTACTCTACAGGTAGGGAAGTGGAACAGAAAATTGAGCCTTAAAAGAAAAATGGGAGAGGTTTTGTTTCAAATTCCATAATGTGGGGATGACCTTTGCCAGAAAACAATTTTTTTCTTTACATCTCCTTACCTACCTCAGTTGGATCAGGGCCATTGGCAGCACTGTGCAGTTTGTTTTAATTAGAGAAAAAACACTTTTCTGCTGCAGTTTCTAAATAACACCTCTTCTCCCACCACTGCTCCAGCCTCATAAATTCATTGCAAGAGCATGTTGAAACTATGGGGCAGGGGGGAGAAAAGAAATCTACAGATCATTAACAGAGCTACTGGGTTAATAGAGTTTCACTGAATTCTTTGATAAATGCCATTGGGCTTGGAAATAGATGACTGACAAATAACTCCAAAATCTTTTCTCCTCACTAGAACCACACAGGTTGCTGCACTCTTGGTGGAAAGCTGAGCTGAACAGCTCTCTTGGCATTCAGCAGGATTTTGTCTCTACAAAACCACAGCAGGTGCCAAAAGCTGTCAGAGGTTCTGGTGTGTGGCAGGGAACCCAACACCTCCCTGTCCTCACAGCCAAGTGTTTCCTGCTCACAAGGCTCCACATCCATAGCAGAGCCACTAAACCCCTTGACTGCCCCGTTGCTGTGGCTCTGAAAGTGGTGATTGCAGACCTCCCTTTGACTGAGGCTTCCCTAACCACTTATGGGATCAAAAAGGGACGATCTCCAAGGGAATCTTGGGGTCACAAGTGTCAGCTCAGGGAGCAAAACAAGCCCAAACCCAGAAAGGATGAAAAAGATTTCAGCAAAATTCCACAGTAAATGTTGTTCTTCCTTACATATTCACTGCAGAAGTTCTTATATAAACAGAACTCCCAATGAACTTTGCTAGAAATGGGAAGTGGCAGGGAAAAAATATGGGATCAAGTGGCAACAAGTGACAGAGAAATATTATGGGAAGAGCTTCCTTCCACTGAGGGAATGGAATCCATTCAGACCCTTCTGATTACCCAGTTTAACTACCACTAAACACAAATCATGAATGAATCCAGAGGAATGACTCCTGAGGAGCACAAGCACTTGCAGCAGCTCATGTTGGAGTGTTGAGTGGGAATAGAGCTGTAAATGAAGCATTCCAGTGCTGCCAGGGGCCCTGCTACACTCAGGGACAGCTCTGCCAACCACTGTGCAGATTTGCAAATGAAAGCTCAGTTAAGCCCAAAGGTCTTGATTTGAACACTCAGGACAAAGTTGTGAAGTGCAGATCATCTTTCATTGGTTTTATGCAATATTTAATAAAACCTTTCCAGTTAAATCACACCCTAACAGGACAGGTGATGTTTCTTATGTTCATTCCATGTTACACTGGTTTCTCTTCTTCCTCCTTGCCTTTATATTCCCTTCAATGGGATGTCAGATTATTCAGAGATGGGACCAGAACTAGACAAGACAAATCTGCAGGGAACACGCCAATTACTGATTAGCCCCAGGGAAGAGCAAAAAGCTTAAGCAGAAACAGCAGTTACTCAAAAATCAAAATACAAGCATTGTTCTTCACTGACATCACAGAGCATGGATGCTCCCTCATCCATCCACTCTGTGTCTCAACTTACACATATTGGTAACACAGAGAAAAAAAAATAGGAGGCAATTCTGATATTTCTATGTAGCTGCTCATAAAATTCCTGTTGTAACAACCAACCCAGTAATTCCTTTCAAGTGTCTGCAGAGATGCAGACAGGTGCATGAGAATTTTATCCATTTTAAAGGAAATAAAGATTAAAAAAAAGCAGGAAAATTTGCAACTACCTCTTAAAGATAATATTTAGGCCCTGTAATTCTCAGTAAGCCTCAGCAAAGTCCTGCATTCAAAGGTATGCAGTGGAGTAATCCATGTTTAACTTCTGGGGTTTTTTTCCCTCTTCTCCTAAATCGCAATTTAGAATTTGTTACTGTAAACATTGATTAGTGCCAGGCTAGTAAGGCAACATTACCAAAAACTAAAAAAAAAATAAATCAAACAGTACTACAGCAAAGACAAAATATACAAAGGCCAAAGTTGTGCGTTTGCTTTGCTCAGAGGCTCCTGGAGCTGTGGCTGAGCAGCCCTTTCCCAGTCCCACTCCTGGAGAACATTAAAGTGTTTATCTAAAAGCTGCAGTATAGATTCTTCCCTTGCCATAAGGAAGGAAAGTTGTAAACTTTCTGACTCAGGAGTTTTATGAATCTCAATGTTTCCACTCTGTCTAAAGGAGCTGTGGAGCTCCACAGCCGTTAGGACTGGCGCATTCCAGCTCCGCTCCACAGGGACCCGTGCCATTTTCCATTACATAAGCTCAGGCTGCAGAGCTGTCAGAGAGCTCCCATCCCATTCCTGTCCACCCCTCTCAGCCACAGGGAGAATTTCCACGGGATCCAAGGTCTCCCAGGTTGGGAAAGCCAGGGGTGTTTTTATTCCGGCGGCGTTCGGAAGGCGGCCCCGTTATTCCAGGTGTTTTACAAGCACGGTAGCAAGGGAAGTTCTTTGCCCTGGAGGGTTTCTGCCTTTGGTAAGACAAGGTTAATAGGCAGGTTAAACAAACAAGGAAAGGGAGATGTGTGAGAATGGGGTCAGTGGGTTCCCATCCCACCCAAGTGCCATATTCCAAGGGCCACGTAAGTACAAAGAGCAGGGTGGACACCCACACTCGCCCTCTCTGGCTTTAAGGAAAAAAAACAAACCAAAAAACCTTCACCCTGATTTTAGTCAATTAAATTTCACAAGTATCCAGAGGTATCCAAAACAAAAGCAAACTTAACAAGTTATTCTTGGGTTGGAGAAATGTTATGTGAGCTCTACTCTAGTCAAACCTTGCTCTCTCACAAAAGACAGCAAATGGATACACATATGAAAGTAATAAACCCTACTCCCATTCTTCAAGTGCTTAAAACAATCATGGCACTAAATGTACACTGAAAATTGCATTTTAACTGCAGAGAGTGGGAGGATATTCACAGAGGACTGGCTGTAGCCAAGGGTACTTGGCTTTCCTAAGCTTTCTTAAAAACGGATGGAGAAGGGGATTTTGAAGGGGGTGATTCAGAGCTCCTCTCTCACTCCCATCTCCTCCCCAACCCTGGCTGGACTCTGTGAGTGATGGGACCACTTGGGGAATTCTGCATTCCCTCAGCAAGATCTTTACCTCCCCAATAGAGACTTCCTTCTAATGGAATCAGCCATGGGAGTATGAGGAAAAATGGCATCATGGAGCAACAACCCCTCCTCCTCCAAACACTGGCAGAACATTCCACAGCTCGTTCTCATTGTACTCATTTCAATTCGTGGGTAACCTGCTTATTTTAACTGATGAACACCATTTCAAGGGGTACTCGGGGTACTCTGCAAAGACTGCTTTGTAGGAAACACTCACAACTTCAGGCAGCCACAAGTGAAAGTTGGGAAGCTCCAAATCCAAATGTTAAAAGGGGTCAGGATGTTTGCCAGGACTTTTATCAAACCCTGTGCCTTCTTTCAGTCCACACTGAACCACATGGCACCCCCTTGCCCGACACATGGGACTGCAGGAACTGGGAATAAAGCCCACAAGGAATGTTTCTTCTGGTGATAAAGCAGGGACAAAGCACTGGACATTCTTATCCAGCTTTGCTTTAGGCAAGTAAGACAACACAGTGGTGAATTACCCCAGATACTGGGGGTATACTGGTATTTTTAAACTGGTAAACTGGTATTTTTAAACTAAAGATTTCTTTAAATGGGTTTCCAATTTCCAATGTTTCTAAAATGAATGGCAGGATAAGGAAGGCTGAAGGAGAGTTCCTGATTTGCTTCCTTCTCCTTGGATCTTCCATTTGACACACACACTTCATCAGGTGAGGGACAGGTCTGGGGAAACAAGGAATTGGGAACTTTCAGCAAAAACATCCCTTTTGCCACAGTGCCTGGATAATCACTCACTGCTTTGTTTGCAGGACCTTTGGCCAGTCTCACTGAACTCATTCTGTTTGCTGTTCCTTTACACACTCATTCTGCCTCGGATGTCATTCACTGTCAACTGCATACGTCCCCACCGTTTGTCACTGAACAGAAAAGCAATAATTCACTTATTTCTCCTTATTACAGCAGCTTTGTGCTCTGCAGGAGTTTATCAGAGAGCTCTTGTGAAGGGAGAATCCACTACAGCACATTTCTGCTGCTACTTTTCATATCCAGAAGAGCAGCAAGAGATTAGCAGGCAATTCCCCACCACCCCCTGTCTGAGAGGGAGGCACTGAGTGCTTCAGTGTTAGCCTAACACAATTTTTAATGACACTTTCTATATAGTTTGGAGCTTTTTTCTGTTTTTCTTTCTTTTTTTTTTCAGAAAGCCTTCTGTTTAGATTGTTTTCTACAAAAAAAAAAGGTTCAAAATAATCAACACAAAATGAAAAGCTGTGCTTCACCTTCTTCACAGGAAACACTTGAAAGGTAACCATCATGAATATTTGAAAAGTAACCATTCATCTGTGCTTGCACGAGTAGAACTAAGCTAGATTAAAAGTAGGGTAGAAAAAGTATTTAAGGAAAGTAGAATATGAATGATTTCCATTGACACAGTGGAATAGATTTTAATCAAGAGTCTTGATGGTTACTGCCTTGATAATGATCATTCAAGCAAAAATCAAAGAATAAAACCACCATTAACTAGGAAAAAGGACTCCATGCAAGTCAATCCAATTCCCAGCATATGGGAAGGAATCAAGTGGCATCCCTGTGTTTAAATCTTACTTAACTCAGAGGAACAGATGCCATGATGGGAATAGAATTAAACCCTCAGTGCCCATATTTCAATATTTTGCGCACTGTTAAAAATCAAGAACCAAACTGAGTATTTAAATTCCTGAAAACATTCCTCACCAGATTATGAATATTTTTATGAGGTTATATCAAGAGCTTAAACTAATCAGTGAAGGTTCCTTTGAGGTCTTTACAATAGTTACTTCAATGAGAAACAACCTCCAGGGCAGAGCACACCTTTATACACAATCTAAATAAAAAAACAAAAAAACACCTCCCCAAGTGCTCAGTAATGGGGGGTTTCGAGAAGAACAGAGGCAGGAATTTCAGACATCTGTTAATTGCTCCTTATTCTGTCCTAACAAAAAATATTTTCCTAGCCCAAAATGTTTATTTAAGGTCACTACTGTAAATAAACCAGATTTAGTGGCATAGGGAGAACTCAAGTCCAAAGGTTTTTCTTTTTACACGGGGCACTGACCCCTGCCCTCATTATGGGCCATAAACATTTATGAGAGTTCGTCATCAGCTTGCTGAGACAACATATTTTATCTAATTTTGCAGAGCCCATATCAATAAACTCCAAGGAGCTTTCCACAAGCCTGAGTCTACCCAATCCTCCTTCATCCCACATCCCAAAAGGTTTCTTGTGTGTGCATTAAGCAGCCAGATTTTTAATAGAAACAGAAATAAATGCATGAAATAAGCACTTGCCTTTAATAGATCAGTAGTAAATTATTTCCTCCTATTTCCCTTTTGTTCTTATACTCCTCTGCTGCTGTTTTAAAGCCATCAGTTGTTTCTGCATCCATAAATATCCCTATCCTAGCTATGTAAACAAATGTAAGAGGAAATTCTCAAACCTGACCTTTGCTAAGATAAATCGATTTGAAACACTAAAATAAAAGTCCTGCTTTTCATAAAGGAAGATTTTGACCCGTTAGGTCCCCAAATTAACCCTTACCAGCTGTGTGTGGCTCAGTTCACCTCAGCTCAGTGTGGTTTAAGTGCCATTTCCATCTTGGACAGACAACCACCACACACTGGGAATGAAAACAAAGCAAAGCCACTTCTCCCAGTATCTTCTTCTGAGGAGATATGAACTGCATCTAGACCAGCTTATTTTTCAAATAACAACTTTCAGTTAAAGAGACTATTTACCACTTATTCCAGCAGTCTTGCATGAAGCATTTACTGTGCCTGGACACCACACAATTACTTGGTGGCTCTGTGTAAGAAGAGTTATTTAATCTAATACTGCAGTCCACCACCCACAGGGGCAATTCTTACTCAGACAGCAAAGAAAACAAATCACCAACCCTGCCCAAGCAAAAGTAAAGCTCACATGAGCACCAAACACACGTGTCCAAGTGCAGAAATTATTCACTTTCTCTGTAATCACTTTGCAAACAAGTTGAGAGAAGTTGTCTCACCTCCCTCTCACTTTCATCATCACTACAAACTGCAGTGAAAACCTGTGGCTAAGAGGAAGAATCTCTGGAGTTATTTCCCTTTTGCCATCATTTCTCAGTCCCTGCCTGTGTTTCAGCATTTCTCAGAATCCAGGTGTACACTTCATGAGCTCACTGATCAGTCACTGCAATGCATTTCCCACTTGTATCCATCACCCCCTCTTCTTTCAGCCTTGCATCTACTTTGTGCCTTTCCTTGCTCCTTCTTGTGAACACTGTCTGTCATTCCCTGACAGAAATAATGCACAAGCACACACTGACACCAGCAAATCCTGTATTATAAGGAATGCTTTGACTGGGATTTAAAAAATTGTTAAAAAAGCAAAACAAACCAAAACAAAAAAAAAAAAAAACCCTTAAAAAAACCCAAACAAAAAACCAAACCAAAACAACAAAAAAAAAAAAAAACCAAAAAAAACCCCCCAAAAAAAAAATAAAAAAGGAGGGTGAAGGAAAAGCCCTAAATGAAGTGCTACCACTTGAAGAGCTGAAGTTTGTAAGTCACACAAACTAATCTCCATAACTGTGGGAGATCATTTCCTTTGCTCTTATTTTAATAATTACCAATTCAGTAAGGAAGAGATTTTCTTCTTCACAGGTACAACACTGGGAAAAACAGGGAAGCCCATTTCTTTTCCTGTTTTTTGACCCTAAAGTAGAAGCCATACACATCTAAAAACCTCTGCATTGATCCATTTCCATTTACACAGACGAATGGTGTGATATATCCTCTGCAAGATGCAATTTCTAAGCACTGCATGTATTATCAGTGTCATTATATGCAAAAAGAGCTACAGAAAAGCCTGTGCTGTAACTGAAGCTTATAGCAGCACCTGTAAAATTCTACAGGGCAGCTGTACCAATGGCATTTCCTTTCTGCTCTTTATTCCAGTGTTTCAGAGATTTTGTTTAATACATCTTACCTGAAAGCAGGTACACAGAGCTGAAATTCTTCTCCAGTTTGCCCAGGAGCACAGTAAGAAAGCAGTCAGATGCCAGAGAGGTCACATCTTTAGAGCTTTGGTCATACACCACCACGTCCTGCTTGCAATCGATTTCAATCTGAAACACAAGGAGCTCAGAGTGAAGCAGGAAGGAGGAAGATTAAAAGCACCACATTATCACCTCCATCAGGTTCCCACATATCTGCTGGAACAGCAGCTCAGATAGACACTTTTCTTACACACCTGTTCACTAAACAGTTTTTATTTTATACTTCATCCCCCTCGCAGATTTAATTCTCTGGAGAGTTTCTAAATTGATTATCTGCTGCAAGGTGAAGCCCATTTCCCAAATTTCTGTCATTAGGTAATTTTATGTCACTTGTGAAACCCTCTACCTTCAGGCTGGTGGATTTGTTTAAAAGCTGAGCTTTTTAGAAGGTGGCCCTGCCTCATTTTCTATTTCTGAGGGTTCTGCACATAAACAGTAACGAGACCCTCAACTGCCTCTAAGCCACACACATTTTGGTTACCTGCACACATTTATATATAGAATACATTTTAGATAATAAAAATTAAAACTTTCCCTTTTAACACGCTGAAGCAAGAATGTAATAGATTATTTTTGTACCCAAAAAAACCACCAACACCCCCTTCCATGCACACACACAGATACCCATTAACTTTAAACAGCATAGCTATTTTCTTTTCACTGATAACACTATTTGGAAAAAAACTCCTCCCTCCAAATAAACAAACAACAAAACAAACACCAAAATCTGTCAAATTGCTCCCACAAAAAGCCATTTAAACAGCAAGTAGGAGGCAGGATTGACAGAGACACAGTTTCTTTGCAAACCAAAGGACCACTTGCTAAGCAAGCCCCACCACCACAGACCCCAAAGAATCCTTCAACGTTTAGGAGAGAATGTTTCTTGCCTTAGTTACTGACATTTGAAAGATTGTGCTTTGCAAGACACACAAGAACCCTGAGGAATTTCAAAATTCCTCCCCTTTACCCTGTCACTGCTCCTACAGAGAATCCCAGTGATAAACTCAATCATAACCAATACCCTCTTTGATCAGGGAACATCTCAGCTAAACTCAGTCCTCTCATCTTGTTGGCTTTTGGTTGATTGTTTTTTAAATGAAATACCAAAGGAAAAATTATCAAAACTTGCTTTCCAGCCACTCCTTTAAACAAATCCAAGGAATACAAGGGAACCCCCTACCTTGTGTTTTGCCGAATGCTGAATGAGCTCTGTGATCAGAACTTTGTCCTGCTGCAGCCTGCGCTTCATGAGCTTGGAGCAGTTGATGTTGATGGCATCCAGGATGTGGGATGTGTTGTACTCCACAAAGGGGCGGCTGTCGATCAGCAGCAGCTTCTCGGCGCCGCTCTCCAGCAGAGCCACCAACTTCTCAGCCACAATGAGCTGAGTCCCGATCATCTCATCGGCCATGACAACAACGAGGCCTCTCTCCCCACCTCCCGCTCTAATTTGCTGCGATGATGTAATGGCTGTGTACTCAAAGGCTTAGCCACACCATTGTGCTACAAGTGTATGAGGTCATGCTGGTAGTGACTGGCAAAAGAAAAGTTAAATCCATTTTCAGAAAGAGCTCTCGGACTGAATGTCTCCTCCTGCTCGCGGTTGATGCACAAAGGGTTGGCTCCACAAAGCAGCCCCTCACGTCTGATTCATGGGGAGATGGTTATGGAGTGGCCATCACACAATCCACACAAAAGATGCTTTCTGGAGGCTGCTGCATTACATCACTCGATACCTTTGCTCCCACCCATCGGCTTCACACCACATTAAGAGCCTGCAAGAGGGGCAGATGAAAAAAGCAAAAAACACAAACCAGATGAGGCCATGAAACTTTGCAGAACAAAACGCTGAGCTCTGAGGCTTAGCTGTACAGTGGCCGTGCCATACAATAAACACATTCCTGAGGAGTTCTCCTCTCATGGATGTGCCAAACACCTAGCGAGAGCATTGGCAGCTACAGCCTCTGAATCTATTCCAACCCTCTTGCCTGGACAATTATCTTGTATTTCAGGCAACATACCCTGCCTTAATTGCAGACTTTTGTTGCCACTAGCTCTGCCTCTTCACAAGACTTTGTCAGAACATAATTAAGAGATACTGCCCTAAATCAGGGTATTCCTTTCAACAGAAAAACTATTTAAATAGTGCATTCAAATCAACTATTTGAAAGTGCATTTCAGCACTTCACCACTTAGTAAGAAGTTGTAAAATTAGTTTTTTAAACATTTTAAACATCAAACATTTTTAAAGTTTAATGCCTCGGAAAATACTTCACAAACCAGCACTGCAAGTTGGGGACTGAAACGAGACAAATGAAAGCACCAAATTGACATCCACCTCTCTGAAGAGCAGGCTTGAATCGAAACCAGGACATGATGCCACATCAGGACACAAGCATTTTATTTGAATTAATGACCGGAGATGGATGAGGTGTCACACTGCTGCAAGGTGAAGCAGTGAGCACCCTTCGGCTCACATTTTAGCTGACATTTTACAGCGTTGCTGCTTCCATTTGAAATGTTTGTTATTTATCTTAATCACAAAAAAATAATGAATTCAAACTACAGGTAAGTTATTATAAGTCCTGTTTTACAACAGGTCAGTTGAATTTGGCAATGAGAAATCCCAGGTCAGAATACATTTACCCTTTAGATATATTGTACAAATCTACATTTACAAAATCTTAAGCAAATTAAATTTGGAAAAAAGTACAGACTTCACCTTAACAACCCAAAGGGTGCAACTGGAAATTGTTTCATGAGTTTTATGTGGCAATACAAGAAAAACAGCAGTTTGCACATAGACAGACATTAGGTTGACAAAATGGGATTTTCCATTTGTCCTGACTTTGGTGCTGTTGTGACAGTGCTGTTAAGCTTGCCCAGCCACTGCTATGGGAACACATAGCAGTGAAATGCAAATTGCTCTAAACTACCCAAAAATATTGGAAAGTACACCACACCAAGTCTTAATTAAATGTTTTAAAGAACCTGGTTGGGAGGTGGGCTCCCCCTCAAGGAGCAGTCATTACACTCTAGTCTCAGAAAGGTATCAAAAAACTTTTGATTATTAAAATGCCATTTTGCAAGGAAGGGGAAAGAAACTTGATAATTACATAATATTTCCCCCCTCCCCCCAAGAAAACAGTATTGTACAATTTTAAAGTTTCTCTTAACATGTCCTGTCACAAAATTTGATTTTCTTTTATTCACAACAAAGGTTGGCAGATACCAACTCCAGTGAAGTCAATGAAAACTTTTCCACTGGCTCTAGTGGGAATTGGCTCCAGCTCTCCTGTAAGCTAGACAGTTTGTTCGTGAACTAGACAGTTTGTTTTGATGAATAAATTGCTGACTTAAAGTCCAAGTAATAACAGGAAAATAAAGCAGCTGAGAAAGTACAGAACTCTGAAACGGATGCTGTTAAAAAATACTTCATCTTTAATTTGCAGCTTTCAGTTTGGGTACGCTTCTTATCTTCTAAATGCTTTCTGTTTGCTGTCTCAGCTTTTCATAGAACAGAAGTTTGTTTCAGAAGACCCTTGAGAAGAACTCAAACCAGTCATATCTGGTGAATAGGGTAAAGAGCATGTAAAGAACATAAAGCAAGTGGCTTGAGCCAAGAATCCTTTTAAATAACCCTATTACCTTAACGGACAAAGTACCTTGAAAGCTTCTGCCCATGGCTGAAAGCAATAAACTAAACAGTCATGACACCTTCAGCTATTGCAATTGAAATCCTATTTTGACAGGAACCTCTCCTTGGGTAGGAGAGGAACAACACTGTTTTGAGGTACAGGTTTTTCTTTTAATTGTCTCTGTTTCTGGAACTATCAGAGTTTGGGACCTATCTAAAGAGAAGCTGGCAACCTCCTGCTTTAGGTAAACACCTGAGCTCTCCTCCCCTTCCTCATGACTGCTCTTATCATTCAGATGCTATGAGGTGTTGAAACATCTGTTTAATTTCTAATGCATTTGTACAACCATAAAATTCAATTTCTTAACTGTTCTCTTCCTTCTTGTGACTTAGGTCTCGGTGGTGTAAGAGTGCCTCATAAAATGATACACTATAATGCATTGCCTCACACAGATTATTATGTTGCTGATTTCAAAGCCAGGAAGCCATCCTAGTCACAGGGTGTTCCATGCTGAAATCAGGATTATCAAAAGTGAGCCATAATTGAGCCATGAGAATCCCCCACAAACTCCTTCACATCCACACCAGTAACACTGCATAGCTGCTTCCTCCTTCTAGAGCAACCTCAACACTGGTACTTTTAAACAAGAAAATTAAACATTTAGCTTGCTAATAAACTAAAAAGATCTGTTCCACAGTGCCTTTACAGCTTTTCCTGATTGTTAGAAGAACCAAACGAACAAAACCCCGACTACCTTGCACACAAACAGCAGCGGATTTCTAATGTGTATGTTCAGAACTACAGAACTACAGGAGCTCTCTTGCCTCAGGGATTTCTGCCCCCATCCCAAATGGTTCAGAGGCAGTGAAGTCAGCAAGTGGCACATTTGCAGTCAGGTGGTTGTTTTTGGTTTTTCAGTCACAATAACTCACATTTTGTACACACTCCTAATTTCTACTGCTATCCCTTTGACTCCAGGCAATTCCTCCCCATCACAACAGGAAGCTTGTTTAAGTTATCTCAGGCTTTGGCTCATATAGGATCATTGAATTATTCAGGTTGGAAAAGACCTCCAGGATCATTGAGTCCAACTGTAAAAGCACCATTGCCAAGCCCACCACTAAGCCATGTCCCAAAGCTCCACATCTACAAATCTCCTAAATATTTGCAGGGATGAGAGGCAGATGGAGTAGGAAAATTTTAAAACTCTCACAAAACAAGATTGTCTAATTGTACCTCAGTTTAGGAACTAGCAAAGAGCTTCTAGAGGCCTTGCTACAATTTCTGAAAGACTTCTGCCTCACATATGAAGATAACCTTGAAGGTGAACCTTGGTGTCATAAATGCCTGCCTACGTCACCAACGCAGCTTTGTCAGGAGCTCGCAGCAGTGCTCTCACACACGTCATGCAGAACACCAACAAAATCACTTTACAGCACCTGAACATTGCAAGGTCCTGATGGGCAGCCTTTATCAACTCAGCAGGGGCATCTGAAGGAGCTGGGGTTTTAAAACCACGTATTTTTCTACCTTCTGCAGGCAAACATGTGTACATTTGAGGAAAACATCATCATCTCCTATTTCTGTTTCTTAGGGTGGGCACCATGGTAAAAGAAAAATTGAAAAGCTGAATGAAAACACAGATGTAGGACAACCCAAACTGCAGGACACGCTACTGCTGGCTGTTACACAAGGGCTCTGTGGCTTCAGTGTCACTGGGAATGGCTGATGCCAACACCACCAGCACCAGTCCCTGTTAGCACAGTCACATGTGAGACTGGAAGAAACTTTCTGCTCCTGCAAGAAACTCTTCCCCCTGGCCAACATCAGCATCAGCCTCAAAAAGATGGAATTAAATGGTGCTCTGGAGAGATGCTTGTACCCATCGCTACAGGACACTAAATGACAGCTGAGAGAGGTCCAACCCTTGCTCAAGATGCTGCTCAGTAGCAAGAAACACAGAGTGTCTGTGGAGCACAAGGGAAATAAGATTTTTAACAGAAAGTAAGCAATGGCTGTTCTTCTGACTTCAGCAAGGAAGCCAATAAATTCCAGAGATCAACAACTGTGTAATAAAGTGTAAAGTCTGAGGGAAAAAAAAGAAGTAGTTGAAGTTCAAGAAGCCTATGTATTACCATGTCAGAACACATAGGAGTGAGATAAAAAATGCTTGTGGATTCAAGGAGCTGTCAAGAAGTGCTCATGTAATTTCCTCAGAGGGGAACGAGGGTGTATTAGAGCTTTCTGGATGATTCAAGGACCTGTCACTATCTCATAAGCACATTATTTCCTCATGCTGCCGGGCTGGGAGGTTGAAGAGCAGACACTTTCCACCACCCTCTGAGCATGCTGCACTTTGGTGCAAGACTGGACAGCAGCACAAAAAGTCACTCAAATAGAAGCACATGGATTTCTTTTACATGTCACTCATGTACTGTGTTCATAAAAGAGAAACGGTTTTAAAAGTTTCACCCTGTTTTCCTTTGCTTATTTATGGGTGCTCCTTCTACTTAAACACATCGGTATTTTGGTTAAAATGCAGTCCTAATTTTCTCTTCCTTGTAGAAACACCAGCCACATGCATCTTAGATTACACACTGTAACCACGAGAAAGGCAAGTGTAATCCATTGGAAATAAATAGACGAAGGTGGATTTTCTGTTCAGTACTCCTGCTTGACTAATCACAAGTCATCCTGCTTGACTAATTACTCAACTTTGATTACTAGCTCTAAAAAAAAGCCACCCCACTTCACTGTGCTCACCAATCTGAGAACTGAGGCATGGAGAGAGTCAGGAAGGAAATCAGCTTCCCCTGAATACGCTTTGTAAAAGAGCTCCAGTTTAGATGTTTAAGCTCACTCTGTTTCTACACCCAGTGCTCAGCAACACTTTTACCACTGGCACTCTGAGATAGATGGGCTGAGCAAGAGGAATGGGCCTTCCCTTCAGATAACAGTAAGATATTTCCTGTCACACAAATAGTCATATTTGAAATAACATATTATTTCAAAATAAAACCAAAAAGCACACCAAACCACCACGTTTTCCTGACCTGCTCAGCAAATCCCTCAAATATCTACAACATTCTTGCAAACACCGTCCATGCACCATCACCATCTCTGAGCAATAAGCCAGGTTATCATCACTTGCTTTTACCAAGAAGCCAAGCTCTGTGACATTCCCAGTAAAACAATAAACATTTATTCAGTATCACAGCAGGGAAACCTGGCTGGCAGAACGTGGCCTCATGGGAAGCATTAGAACGTTGTGTTGATACGTTACATCACTCTATTCAAAACACACTCAGACTTCATCTGGGGACTCCCTTCTCCACCCATACAAGCCAGAAGCCCTTTCCATTTCAAAATCCTTTTACTGCAGGTTCACAGCATATAGGTCTGTGGCAACCAGAATGAAAGCTTACTTAATCCACTCCAAACATCAACTATAACACATTACATTTCTGGGTTCCTATTGCCTGGGACACTAGAAAACCAGGAAAAGTGTCAATGGATTTTTAAAAGAGAATTCTCCCTCTGTGGCCTCCAAGTCAAAAAACCTGAAAATGAGAACTTTTTGATTAATTCATTATTATTTCATGTCAAAAGATATTGCTCACCTACATTTAAGTCACAGTCTATATGGGCTGAACAGGACAGAAGGTGGTCCACAAAGGCCAGCAGAAGGTATTATCTAAACATAGGGAAAAATATTATTCATATTAAATATATCCTTATCACAAGATAAAAACAAAACATAAAGAATAACCAAGGAAATAAGCACCAAAAAAAACCCAACCCCACTCCATCCCAAACCAGGAAATGGATTTTACACTTTCAGTGCATGCATTTGCTGTAAAATTCCCCAAAAAACATGAAAACCTAGGTGAGAAGTTATTTATAAATGCTGGCATTCATTTACATGGAATGGGTCCAAAATAGAAAGTTATGCTGTGCTGATTTCCTAACAGAAAAGAGAAAAAAAAACACCACAGCAAATCTCTCTAGTACCTTTAAAATTTTAAAAAAAGTTGGGAGATGCTTAAAAATCCCCCAACAGACAAAACACCCAATAACAGCCTTCCAAACTCTTTGACGTATCTCCCTGCTAGAAAACCAATCCATAACTGAGCGTTCACAGGTGATGCCTTTGCATGGAACGAAGCAAATTCTCCAACTCCTGTTCAGTATCTGTCAAGGTGGAAGATTGCCACGAGGAGGTGTGAATTTATTGCATGGACAGAGACCAGTGCAAAAGTCTTCTTGTGTAATTAATCCCACCTCCCCACACCCTAACCAAGCCAGCACTGGGAACTGGGAACACCAATCATACACACAGCCATGCCCACCCAAAGCACCTGCTGTTCCAATGCAATAAACCCAATGAAATAACAACTTTTACACAGGGAAGCAAAAATAAACACATCAGCATCAGTTCCAAACTGTCTCTTGGGCAGCTAAACCCGAGATTCAAATGGTGGCTGCCAAGAGATGACAGATTCACTTAATCACTGGGACATAAACCATGACAACACATCATTGCCAAGCAGTGCCTTCCTGTGAGATCCACGAGTGGCTCTGGAGCACGGAGCAAAGGATCTGACACCTGGGAACAGCCACCCCAGCAAAGGGCTGGCACATTTTGGTGAGCAGCCTGAGAACCCACAGGATCCCACAAAGACCAGAACTACAGGGAGCAATCCCCTCCCTGTCTTCAGGCAAAAGGCAGCAGCAGAACCTGGGGGAGAACCCTTCAGACACAGAGGTGACTGCCCACAACAGGCTCTGCTCACTGTGCTCAGCTCTTGACTGGGAGCTGGTGTTTGTCCCTGGAAGGACCCAGGCTGGAGATCCTCTCACTTCCCACTGTGAGAGCAGCAGAGCAGCAAAGATCTGCTGAAGATTGGGCTGGGTCCTTCTGCCCCTCTGCCTGCTCCAACTGCTCACTCCTTTCTGAGCTGCAGGAAAAGGCTCTGCAGACCTCCCTGGCTCCTGCCCATAATCCAGTGGCAAAAGCCTGGCAGCAGGCAGTGGAAAACGAAGAGAAAACTCATCCTACTCATCATTCTTGTTGCTATCCCCTTTTCTAATCTCATCCCAGAAATTCAAACTGAACTAATGCATGACACTGTTTAGGCTCTGCCTAGGGGCAGGGCCCTGTGATCCGAGACCACCTTGTGATGGCCCAATGAAACAATGTTCTGAGATGAAAATCATCTCCCTTTTTGTTCCTTAGTGCTTCACGTGCAGCTCCTGAGGTGCCTCTGACAGCTCTTCAAATTCACCAGTACCTGCCTCTCCTTTTGCCAGCCACAGTTCTGCAAAATCCTTACAAATAAACCAGCTGTCGCCTCAGAACACTGTATACAGTTTTCCCCACTTTAACAAATACATGCAAATCAAGTGTTTAAAGCAGCCCCCAAGAGCCCTCATTTCACCACTGGGCATGATTAATTCTGCTGAAGAGCGGATGAGAAACAATGCATATACTTAATTTCAACACAGTTTACTGGAAGGAGGTGTCACATTTTAAGAACAGGATCCACTCATGATTGAAGACTGAGCTGCTGCAACTTCAGCCATAAGCATTAAGCACATTTGGAAATTCCCTGGCAAGGCTGTTTAAGGAACAGACATTTCCTGTAATTTTCAGAAACATTTTATATCCCCCCACCTCCTTTTTAGTCTTGGTGGTAAGAAGGGGAAGAGAGAGAGAGGATACCATATTACCATGAAGTGAAATATGAATAAGCCACCCAAGTTTTAAGTGGAAACTTCAGCTATTTGTGCTTAGGAGAACGTTTTTAAAAAAGTCTTTCATCATTAAGAGGCCAGATTTTTCTGCTGACTTTAGAAAAAGAAATATACATCCTTTCAATTAGGGTGAGTTACAGAAGGATATAAACTTGTCTTTATACTTACTTCTGGCAAATAAGAAGTCCTCCAGGCCTTATTTAAATACCTTTTTCTATTTTCCAGAATTCGAAATGGAAGCCTTTTCTTCTCCTCTCTTGCTCAGGGCCTTCCCTAAGCTGCAGCTAAACAAACCCAACCAGTCGGGTCACGCAGAGTGTTCCTCCCACGGCACACAGTGAAGAGCACTGAGCAAGAGAGAAGCCACGGAGCACTCAAATGTGACAGCATCCCTCTAAGGACCTCGCCACCTTCTTCTTCTCAAAAATCTAATCTCGTATGAAGCATCTGGTATAAAATTTATAAAGTATACCGGAAGTTATTTCACTTATCTATGTGATCCAAGCCTGAAGAGCTGCAACCCAAAGCCACGGCATGTAACACATGAATTCACAAACCAAATTAAAACTGAAAGGCAGTTGCCTATCACCAAAAAAACATCCTGAGTGCTGCTTTGGCCCTGTACTCCATTCATCATGGAATAGGGACCAAATGGCCACACTGGTCACCCTCTACCAGCTTTCAAAGACACAAAGTAACACACAAAGAAAACAAAGTGGCGCAGTGAAAAACTTAAGGTGTTGAATAGATTAATAAACCTTCAAGCACATTGCAATTCCAGCATATCTTTGCTATTTGTGTGACAAGGGTGCTTTAGAGCAGCATCTTCCAGGATACCAAGGTTTCCAGCTCCTACACAAGCTGCCTGTTCTGAACTGACAGCTCTGCAGACCCATACAAACAGTGCCTTCTGTATTTTACGTGGCCATCTTTTTGCTGAGAAACAAGTCAAAAAGAGGAGTGCTCAGAAGAGTAGTGCTAAATAAACATCAAGCACAGCTGTTGTCATAGTCCATGCTACTTCTTTAAAAAGCTTACCATGAATGGAGGTAAGACTGGACCTCAGAGTTCTTCAGATAATGATTGCCTTTTAAATATAAGGTATCATGCCTAGTAAGAGCCTTTAACGGGGAGACATCCAAATAATACAGCCCTGCAAAGAAGGAGGCCAAAAATTAGACTTTAAAAAAGGCAACTCTGATCTGCTTTGTGATCACTGTATGATAAAAACAGACGGTGGATCTGAAGCCTTTGAACAGGGACCAGGATGGATTTAAGACACAGGATAATGATGGAAATTCTACTAGGGGAAATTAATCACAATAGCTTCTGGGCAAGGCAGGGATGAGTTTATTGCAGTAGACTTTTTATTGACTCTTCTCTTAAATTAAACTGAATGACTAAAGTGAGTCAATCTTCTTTAAGAACAGAGACTTGTAAATTGCTCGCAGGATACAGTACAACGTGGGTTAAAATGTTCTGGTCTTTCACCCATTTGAGGAAATTACACCAGTTCTCCCGGAAGGCAACATGCACATTCAACCCCTTCACATCAGGGCATGAGAAAGTTTGGAAGGAATTTTTCTTTTTTTCTTTTTTTTTTTTTTTTAACTGTCAACATTATTACTTTGTTTCTTCCTGCTTGTGTTTGAAAATACAGTGCTGCATGCATGTCCTGTCAGCTGTACAGGGAAACATCTAGAAGTTTAAAAAAATACCTAATAAAAGTGTTAATTAAGTCTGTTGTCAAACTTATTTTAAAAGCCCTCTGCATGCTCTAAAGAAAATTAATATTGTCACCAGAGTACGCTACATAGTAATAAAAATATGCAGCAGCATCTTCAGCAGGGAGGCTGGGCCAAATAAAACATTGGCATTACACATATGTAAGCTCAGTCCTGCTGATTAAAGAAGTTAAATTTAATTTGGTTTCTCCTTAAATGACGTTTACATGGCAAGGACACAGAAGAGATGGTGGAGAACAGCAAGTCCACAAACATGATACAGCCTAACTGTCCTGAAGAGGGAATAGAGAAGGAAACTCAGAATATTCTGTACAGCAATGGCTCTCAATTAACATGGGGGAATGAATCAAGTTGTTTTGATGTTCCCAGAAATTAAACAGTTGCAGTATTCCTGCTGAGAGATCTGGCACGTTGGGCTGCTCAGAGCAGTGAGGGATTCAGGCTGTGATACAGAGCGATGGCTGAATTGCAGATGAGGCATAGAAAAGACAATAACAAATTCCTAAATCCAGATGATTGGGACCCAGATCTCTCACCATGGTGTAAGACTCTGGGAACAGAACATGTTTTCATAGCTAATTTGTACCCACAATGGTAATTAGGATGGCCTGCTTATTGAAAATTGCTTTAGAATATTAATTTAATTGACAAGATGGTACCAACAGGGCCTCAGTTGGGAACAAAAGCAAGTGCCATGGTACCTCAGTGAGCTATGATCTCAGTAATGTGCTCTGGAATGTCTTTCCCAAGGAATCCCAAGTGCTCCTTTGAATTTGAATCATGTTCTACAAGACCTGCAGCAGTGCCAAAGCCACATTTCTAACATGGAAACCACATGGCTGGGAAGAGAAGCCACATCCATGTGCAGAGTGGGAGAAGGAGAGCGGAGGATGTTCCCCAGCTGTGCCTCTTGCACAGCCTGTGTCCCTACAAATATTACCACTGCAGCACAATCACAGAGTCACAGAATGCTCTGCCTTGGGAGGGACCCTCAAGATCATTTCATCCCAACCTTCCTGCCATGAGCAGAGACACCTCCCACCATCCCAGGGTGCTCCAAGCCCTGTCCAGCCTGGCCTTGGACATTTCCAGGGATCCAGGAGCAGCCACAGCTGCTCTGGGCACTCCTCACCCTCACAGGGAAGAATTTCTTCCCAATATCTCATCAAACCCTGCCCTCTGCCAGCTTGAAGTCATTCCCCCTCTTCCCCTCATTCCACACCCTTGTAAAATCTCTTGTAGGTTCCCTTCAGCTGCTCCGGCCTGGAGTAGAGGATGAAGAGTGAGATACACCACAAAATACAGCAATCCTCTTTAGGAACTGACAAAACAAAACCACCATTTTATGCAGTGGACAAGAATTAAAAGGGACCAGGACTTTTTAAATTTTGAAAGGAAAAAATGTGCAATACCAAACCAAGGGAGTAAATTATGCTGTTACAATGAGATAGGCATCTTACTCAAGGACCAGGGTCAGCAAGAAATGTTTTATAGCAACCTCTCTATGTGAATACCAAAGAGAAACAAAACATACTCCCTTAAAATAAACTGGTATTATCCCATTTGATGTGTGCTTACACGTATGAACAGCTCTGTACAAATCTATAAACAATATTTTACATTTCTTCCGAATTTTAGAGGTGTCTTGTTTTCCATACTCCTTCAAAAAGCGACCAGAAAGGCACTGATTGTTGTAAAGTAATCCCAACGTAGGAGAGCTCAGTCTATTTCTGCAATAACTGAAGTAATACATCAACAGAATGGATCAACTCTAGAGCATGCAGAGCCAACTAAATTACCTGGAAAGTTTATTGTCTGCAAACTGCAAGATCCTTCTGTTTCTTAAGTATTCAGCAACAGAAGAAGCATTAGTTCCTTGTCAGCAATCATCAATAAATAACACTGATTAGTTTTATAATAACTTATTCTACATAAATTCTTGTTTATACCACTGGCATGTGCTCTGGTAATTTCCAGACAGACTTCCAGTCTGCGTGTGAGCAGCCAATAGGAATGAGTTGGGTTTTGGTAGCAATGCTGAGGTTTTTACCTCCAGAAACTGATCCTGTAGGATAAAGGTATACGATGGGTGGTCCTTAATCACTTCCTTTATGTGAAATTGAGGTCAGAGTAGAAAAAGAGCCAAGGAAGGAAGTCTGCAGCACCCCTCACACCCCCACACCTTCCTGAAAAACTCCTTTAACAGTGCAGAGGGTTAACTTGTACTTTAAATGAAATAGTCAGAGGTTGGGATAGAAATAAACAGCTTGCACAAGCAAGATACTGTGCTATTAAGTTTTTATAAGTGACTTAAAAATTAGGTCAGTCTAATTTGTGGCTGATACTTTGTTCTTTCACGACTATGAACTCACAATGATGTCATTCTCATGTTCCAACATGCCACATTTAGCAGTGCACAGGCTTCCTGAGAGACTCTCTCAACCTTCCTTTGTGCACAAGGCTTCTGCCAGATTCTTAGCTCATACTTCACTGACTCAGGCATGCCACTCCAGTTTCAAGGCAGTTACACTGGCTTCCCGTCAAATACTGCACAGTTTGGGGTGGTTTTTTTCCTCCTCTTTTATTTTTTTTAATTTTTTCTTTAACTTTACCGACTAGAAGTTTAAGAAAATATGTCCATATTTAGGTTACCATTTTAGGTCTCACCTTCCTCACAGAATCCAGGAGAGAAGCACACACTAAAAGGTGTGGGAAACAGGTGTTTTTAACTAATTCAACCCAAAAATTTCAGTAATCAAAGGGGGCCTATGAGAAGGTCAGAGAAGGGCTTTTCACAAGGACATATAGTGATAGAGAAAGGGAGAATGGCTTCAAACGGAAAGAGTATAGGTTTAGATTAGATATTAAGAAGAAATAGAAATTCTCCCCTAAGAGGGTGGTGAGGCCCTGGCACAGGTTTTCCAGAGAAGCNAAAGGGGGCCTATGAGAAGGTCAGAGAAGGGCTTTTCACAAGGACATATAGTGATAGGGAAAGGGAGAATGGCTTCAAATGGAAAGAGTATAGGTTTAGATTAGATATTAAGAAGAAATAGAAATTCTCCCCTGGGAGGGTGGGGAGGCCCTGGCACAGGTTTTCCAGAGAAGCTGTGGCTGCTCCTGGATCCCTGGCAGTGTCCAAGGCCAGGCTGGACAGGGAACATTCCCTCAGACAGGCACACTCAGCTTTATGGGTGAACATCCTTTTATGATGAGGGTACAGCAAAGAAAGGCCTCTAGAAATACAAGAGCAGGTAAAAAAAGAACAAAAAAAAACCAAACAAAAAAAAGAGCTCACTGTTTAAAAATGGCCATGTGCAAGTTTGTTCTTAGCAATCCCAATTCTCACCATTTAACTCCAGTTTGTGCCTGTCACTAAATGTCTGTACGAAACACTGACTGCAGTGAAGATACACACAATCTGTGTTTGCACTGCATAGACCTGACCCCATAAAAAGCTGGGGCAGAAGGAAAAGAGGAAAGAGTGGCCATTTTGATGCTGCTAAAACCTTTCTCTTGGGGTTACACTATGACAGATATGTCACCAGCCCAGGCTCTCCTGTTCTCTCATTCATGAGGTCGTGTTTCACAACTTACACAGACATTTTTACTGGGTGGATTTTTTTGGTGGATTTTAAAGTTTCACATCAGTATGTTCAACCTGTATTACATATTAATGGAACAGTGCTACTGCATGAACCCTTAATGGGTTAGGAAAGCATCCCACTGTGTCTCAGGGAACGGTGCATCATCCCACAGCGATTCCCAGCATGTGAAATGCCAGGTGAAGGAAAACATCCAAATGTGGCCCACAAGAAGTGCATATCCAGCAGATCCCCACCATTCCTGCTGCATCTGCAAGTGCCTGAGGATACAGGAAAGGCAGGGAGAGGTGGTATCTTCTATGAGAGAGGTTAATACAAAGTGATAAGGAGAGGGAGGGCACGAACTCCAGAAAGCACAAGCCCTTCCTCACATCCACTGACGTGAAACAGAACCAAACCGTGACACAGAAACAACACAAGGCTTCCAAAACATCTCCACAGCCTGCCTGTCCCTCTTCCCAAACAGGAAAAGAAGTCCAAAGCACACCCCGAAGCATGTAATAAATTACACAGTGAATCATATTCCTTATGGAAACTGTCTGGCCGAAGTCACACCACTGGAAATATGTGATAAAAGACAGAAAGAAACTTAAAAGATGCCCTCCAGGAAAGAACACTCCCCCCACCCAAATTCTTGGAGTTAATACCAAGACAAGAAAATCCTGGAGTCACCACCAAGTTACTAGATTTTTGGTTTTCCCCATAAATAAACTTACCCCTGCATTATAAAGTTGGTTTATTACTATTAACTGACACTTGACCTAGCTTTATATTCAGTGTATTTTTTTTTCAAGTTTTAAGTGAGGTTTGTTTTCCTGAAACCTTGCCTGTCTTCTCTGAATAAGTCAGTTTAAACAGAAAAAAATTCTTCTCCTTGCAAACCCTTCTTGCAGCCTGCTCAAAAAAAGTTTGCATTTTCTGAAATAGGAAACAAACAAAAATCCACCCAAACAAACAAAAACACCATAGGAAAATTACAGTTTCCTTTAAAGTTACTGAACTTTACTGAGTTCAGGTTATTGAAAAACTTTGAACATTTCCAGCTACAACTAAAAACGTACTGCATTGCTAAAAATTCTAGAACCAGAAGTTTCATTCTGCAGTGCAACAAGGAGGCAATAACTTATGTCTCTTAAACTAAAACCAATTTTCTTTTCCTGAAGTTCCAAGCTGACCTAAGTAGCAGTGAAAAAGACAGCAGGTGAGATGAAGAATATTTACCTTTATAAAGCCTTGGCAGAGATGGATGTAGCTGATGTGTCTGTTACCATGTCTTTGTTACCTGGGCTCATTTTGGCTGGTTTTTAAACTTTATTTGAATTGCAAAGAAATGCTAGCTAGAGCTGTTCACCCCCAGGAATGGTGAGTGCAGTTACAGTCTCCCCAGGAAGAGAGAATGAAAAGATAAACCCTGGTGCTTGAGTCACAGACTAAAAGGAGCCAATTCCTCCCAATAAATACCAAAAGAGTTTCAGCTGCGCACACTTAGGCGAGAAATCTTCCCCAGCACAGAATTCATCCCTGCCTGCAGCTGCCCTCTCTGATAGGATTCTAGCACGGGTCAAAATGTGCAGGAAGAGAGCTGAGCGCACGCACAGAGCGAGGTCACCAGGAAAGGGGGAAGGAGGAGCGCTCCTCCCTCCTCTTCAGGCTTCCTCCTCTGCGGCCACAGCACCAGGCTGGAGCACGAATGGATGCCTGGGGCGGGTGCAAGTCATCCAGAACCTCGGAGATGGCAAAAGTCAAGCAAATCCAAATAATTCTTTAGAATAGCTAAGTCTTAAATTGAGCTTAGACTACCTTGGAAGAGGCAAAATGAATAAAACCTATGACATACATTTTCTAGATCTATCTACGCTACCTGTGGCTACAATGCCTATCCAGGACTAAAACATTCCTCCTGAACTTGTTCTCACCATCAGTTTAAAGCACAGTCTTGCCAAGGTTCAGCTTTCTGGCACTTCATGGAAAGCATAACCACATAAGACCTTATTGAGAACCAGCTTTAGGTCTGGCAGGGAGAGCACCTGGCATCAAAGGCATGCTTAAGGCCATATCCATGAAATTTAGTGAAAAAGCAAGAGGCTGCAGGTTGGGGTGGGGGGGATGTAATGCTTTTGGCAACTAAATTATTCTGATATTCCACAAATGCTTCGGTGCAGGGGAGATGCTTTAACTTAAGACTCAGGGGTTACCTCTGAGCCAAACCACCAGTGTGGTGCTCAAAGCAGCCTGGACAGAAAGGAGGGCTTATCTGTGCAGGTTCACCTCATGGCACAGCTAGAGAGCTTCCCAAACCCCAGCTAAACGTGTCCTCCACGGCAATCCAAGGGCAGGGCACATGGACTGGGCTGAGCATGTTCAGTGCCACAGTGCCACAGCCACAATGCCATGGTCAGCAATTGCTGCTGTGTGCCATTACTGCACCAAACACTGCTTGTGTCATTACTCCAGCTCAGACACGAAAAAGAACTTGCCACTAGCACAAATAGGTTGTTGCAGACAGCAGGGGCTGTATATGGAATCGAGTAAGAAGTGTGCTGGAATAATTGAACGAGAGGAAAAATACGCTACTGCTCCAAGATGAACCCAGCCACCAGACATTAATCCACAAAATGTAGAGTATTCCCCAGGAGGTGATACACCTTTTTAAACAAAGTATGCACGTGGATGAGAAAGAGGAACTTGGCCACACAGAATTCCTGCTCCACTGGTACGAATGGATGGTGCCTGGGCACAGAGATCCAAAGCCCTGCTGTGCAGTCTGAAGTACAGTATTGTTCCTTCTGCTGGACTGTGTGGATTTTTGGTGCGTTTGGGGTAAAATTCAAGTTAATAATGCCTTTCAGCACAGGTCTGTAGAGTCAGGTATGAGCCAGCCCCAGCGTGATGGTTGCTCACAGTCTCAGCACAGCATCCTTGCTCTTACACAGCACAATCTGACGCTCATTAGCTGAGCTCCTTCCTCGGGGCTCTTCACTCAATCAAGGTGTAATTATTTAACCGCAATCCCATCTCCTTTGCATTCCCGTTAAAGAAAATCTTATGCAAAAAGGTAAGAGTTTGGCTGCGATTCCTCAGCCCAAATATCCTCCTGCCAGGGCTGCACTGCTTGCCAACGCATCGCTGCTTGTTCTTCAGAAGTTTGCAGCAGACAGACTGTGCCAAATACAAAGAACTTTGTCATGAAAAAAAAAAAAATAACAGTAGCAAGTGCTCTCCATGCTTTGCTAATCTTGTCAAACCGTGCTGTACAGACAATTACAATTAATAAAAGTATTCTCAGGAAGCTTAATGACAGCTTTAGAGCCAGAGCTAGTCTGCTTCAGGTAGACTGGAATGAGGAAAGCAGCAGGGAAGAAATTGTCTCCTGCTGTACCTTTAGTCCCTCACAAATAAGGAAAGGGCTCTGCAGGGAAGCTGCCCTACTCCAGGTGGCAATTTCAGCATTACAGATCTACCCAGGAGCATCAGTGTTTCTCTCTGCCTACCCATGAAAATACCTTTACTACCAGCAGCTGAGCTTGGAACCACAGAAAAAACATGATCCTTTTCTGTTTGAGCTACTTAAAAACATGTGAGGTGTTTCTTCCAAAAGCAATAAACAACGTTCACCAGCTCCAAGAAGACCATCTGAAAAAACACTCAGTCACAACTCAACAAAGATAGAGATGTGCAGTAAAATGGCCTGCTCCACTACACTTGGCACCTACTACTGCATTTAAAACCTACAACTTAACCAGTGGCTCCCAGACAGGGCAAGGAATAGTTTAGGTAAGTATCTTTTAAGATATCTTGAAAAAATCACAGTCATATCCAAAATTCTTTTGGCCAACAACTGACATCAAGTAAAGGATTTACTGACTTGGAACTCACATTTCTTCTTGGGGATAAATGATCACAGAGGGCCAGACTAAGAATTTAAATATGGGTGTCATCTTTTAGTATTTTGAAGGCAGTACAGTCAAATCCTCCTGAGGCTTTTCACAGGCTGTATATCCATCCAGCAAGGCTAAAGGCAATTCCCATGGTACTCCACCCAACCCTGGTTTCTTCAGACATTCAAACACATTCAGTTCTATCCACCAGAAAGCCTTTTCCTAAGGAGCAAGTTCCCTGTCTGAACCCAGCAGTTTCAGACACAGACAAACTTGCAAAATCCACCTCTTGACTACCCATGCCCCAAGCAGAAATGGTGATGAATCCACCACGGCAGAAAAATTTGGAACTTCACAGAGAGAGCAGCCTGGAGCTAACAGTGCCATCAGGTTTGCTGAGATAGGCATCTTCTGATTGTCTCACATCAATTAAGAAAACCTTAATGTTAAATAATTATGAAGGAGAAGAGCAACTCTGGGCCATCCTTTATGATTCAGAGGTTTCAACTAAATCATAAAGAACAACAGATTAAGCCTCTCACCAGATAGGCCTGGTAATTTTGGTACCGTATTTATATTGTCACCGTGGATCAATTGTGATTTAGGTTTTCAGTCCAAAGGAATAACTTAATCTGCTATAAAACTGTAAGTGTAACTAAACCATTTGCTATTGATATCCTCCCTAAGAGATAAATAAATCTGTGGCCTCGTACACAAACAGTTCAGTGAACACCCAGCATTCCATTTCAGCACCCGATTGGCCTCCTAAAGACACAGTCAGATCTGAAAGCTCGATCAGAAGATTTGGCAATTTGCTGTAGCTTGAGCTTTCTAAGAAAACCAACATCTCGAGAACAAATTGAATTCAACACACATCATGGGCAGTGAGTTTCCCAAGGTAACACAGTAACAAGAGTGGTTAAGGGATTCATCCTGATGGGGAAGAAACAAGTTTACATGAAGTGTTCAGAGGATTATCAGGAACCAACAGGTGTAAACCCATCACCTTGACAGCTCATCTCATCTCATCTCAGACTGCTGCCTCAAAATTCAGCTCTGCTAAAACCTCCACAGCAAACCTAATCACACATTGAGAAAACCAGCACTACCTGTAATACAGTCTTATAGAAAAAGCAGAAAGACAGGATTTTACACCAGAAGTTAAAGAAAATCTGTGAGTTCATTTGTTAAAGACTTTGAAGATGTCATCTTGTGCATGTCAACTGTTAGCATCATCAACAAAAATAAATTCTTGCTTTTAAGAGAAGTAACCCAAAAGGCAACTTAAGATGTCATTGCACTTTCTCCTGGAATTTAACCACCTCACATTGCAATAAAAACAGTGACAGAAAGAAAACATGATTAACTGACAGCCAGTCTAGAAAACGCAGCACTAGGTAATGGTTTCACCTTCAAATCAAAGTCAGTGCATGCTTATAAAATTCCCAGTACCCTCCTGAAGGAATTCAGCTATCTGCTACAGCCAGCAGGCTCCCCTTTTTCCCTTTTCTTTCTCTTACACCATCGTTTGTGATGGATTTCTTCCCATACCTCTACAGAAAATTTAGAGTTATATCCTGCCCATTTTTCTACTTCTTCCTAAGATGCTTCAAACCACACAGAAGGATGAAAAATGCTCACCTAGACACATGATCTCTTCTCTAGCAGCACAGTAGTGTTTCTTTTGGCCTTAACTACGCTGCTCACACCCACACACTGCAGCAAATGTAATTTTTCAGACCTGTTCTCTGACCAGATGCATCTTTATTTTCTTCTTGAGCCATATAACACAAGACTGTCCCCTCTGTCACACTCCCTTTCCAGACACTGCCTCAAACCCACTATTTGCTAAACTGTCTGCAAGGACTTTGGCATCAGTGCTGAGACTATTTGTGCTGACCAGAACTGCCAAGGTGAACACTTTGCCTCTGGGACCACCAAACACAGCAGTTCATGGTCTGCCCTCCTGGGCTCTGTAATAAATCTCTTCATTACTGCATGGAAGGGATACTCGAAAAAAAAAAAGTGTACACTAAGTAAAAATAAGCTGTGTCTCTGGTTTTAGATGCCAAAGCAAACAAGATTAGTACTCCACAAAGAAAATAACCAAGTTATTTACCACTTTGGAGTTCTACCAAGTATTTGACACAACCAAGCTAAAGCACAGGATTTTAGGACATTTTCATTACAACTTGTTTTTGAATAATTGGCTCTCAAGACAGCACTGTTTTGCAGAAAAAAACAAGCAAGCTCCAATACCTTTTGTCTACTTTTGGAGTAAAAACTCTTAATCGTTCCATTTCACAACAGCGATCAAAACCAAATGAAGAAACAAGTGTTTTGCTAGCAAGGTCTCAGCGCTCCGCGTTTCGTAAGAGTTTTGTGGCTGCAGAGATGCGTGGCATTCCGGACAGAGCGTATCTCAAAATGGAAACCTATCCAGCAGGAATTTAGAGAATCAGCTCCCCAAGTGAAAGGAACACAGCTGACACAGAAGCAGAGAGTGCACAGTGCTGCATCCCAGCCTTCCTTCCCTCCACTGGCAAAATGGCTCTGGAGCCCTGTGTACACAAGGAACCATAAACTGCCATGAAGGACGATGAGGAAAAGTCTTCTCCTAGGGGAAAATAAGAACAAAGCAATCCCCAAAAGAGTTTATTGGGGGAGGGGAGGAACAACAGGAAGGAGGAAGAAATCACTACGGATCTGGCATCTTTAATTCAGAGAAAAATCAGAGTTCTTGCAATTCCCACAAACTAAACAAGGAATCGCACAGTTACTGTGGAAAAGGGAGAAGAATCCAGCCAATTCTGTTTAGAGAAGGAAGTAAGTGGAATACCACGCCAAGCACAAGAGGAATTTAATTTGATGGAGAATCTACATTTCAATTTAGCCATTGAACCACTGCAGGTCATGCCAAGGGACATTTTTTGTTCCGTGTTTGTTCTTTACCTGGCAATGAGAAAAGAAGCTTTTCCCTGCTCCTCACTAGAAGGATCTTGCGCTGCGTTGGAAACGCGGTTCACTGCTTGCAGCAACTCACTGCTGAATGACAGTGCCCAGAACACAACCAGCTCACCACACTCCTGGAAAAGCTCCCACCAAAACTCCTGCCACGCCGCTGTGCTTCAGAAACAGTGGCTCAGACACTGCTGGTGCAAAGATCCTCAGCTCCAGAAGGGAGAGGAAATGAAAAGCTGCGTGTTTAGCTCCCAGCTGAGTCTGGAAGTTGTGGAAGGTATACATACCACTTCACAAGGAAAGGGAACAGGAAGCCAGGAAAGAAAAGAGGCATTATGTTGAAATGGTAACATTTTTGTGAGGTTACATAGGCCAAATGAGTATATACCAGAAAAATGTGAATCAAAGTCTGGGTAAAGAAACAGAAAACAGTCTAAGTGACAGCAGACAGGAAAAAAAAAAGTAAAAATAATTAAAAAAAAAACCTTTAGAAGAACAAAAAGTATCAAATCAGAAAACATACAAAATAAGAAAAATCCTAAGAGTTAATGAAAAAAATTTGAAGAGTGCAATTGAATTTGATACTAGTAAGTGGATAATAACTGAGAAAGCAAAAATGGGTTTCTTTGCAAGGGCCTCTACCACACAGGGTGCTGGCAAAAGGTGAGTTCAAGATGGATTAAGTCAAGTCTGACACAGCAGAAAAGGAGGGAAAAAAAGACTGATTAACTAAGAGTAAGCCACCATGTTCTCAACATTTATGAGGGGATTAAGTTTTTAAGGGCTGAGCAGAAAACAGAAATATATAATACATATTAAAGTAAGCTATTCCAGCATAGGTAAAAAGTGCTATACGTGACAGAAAAGGAAAGACAGAAAGACTGCTGAACTTCAGTACCAGAATAAATTATTGAAAAGTAGCCACACAGAGCCTCTGGCAGACCTTATGACAGACATAAAGGAGCATATGGCAAGAAATGGCAAATCCATCCTTCTCTACCAGACCCAAACCCACCTTTAAACTTGCTCATGTGCCATATCTGTGTGATGAGAAATCACCAGTGTATTCATTACCTGGTATTTCAAAGGAAAGTGAAATTAAAACCTCACTTCTTCCTACTTGGAAAATTGAAAGCATTTCTTCTGTGTCACACTTATTTGGTAAAATGAAAAATCTAAGAGGAGTAGTAGTAGAGGAGAAAAAGCCCCAATCAAATGGATGTGTCTGTTGATAGTAACAACACTGGATGAAGTCATTGGGAATGAACCACTTTAGTACCTGGCTGAAGGGCAGAGCTGTGCTGACAGACAGGTTACTTCTGCTGACTTGTTTGCACAAACCCACATGCAAATTTGGTATAAGTCAGCAAAACTCAGCAGTCTGCATGGTCTGGAGGGGGAAAAATCTCTTCCCTGAATGACAAAAGCCTTCAGCTGACAAAATAGCACCAGTAACATGACTAGTCCCAATGTGCTGCAGGGATGGCAGGCTCACCAGTAGGATGGTCTGGATTCCTGGCTGCACAAGACAAGATCTTCTGCAACACCAGCTCTTCCAGCGTGGATGCCATCCCATCACAGCAGTGCAGCTGAACCTGCAGAACCTTTTTACTCCGGGCAGGACCCCAAGAACACGGGCCTGGCATCACCACACTACTACTTAGAGTAAATGTGAGGAACACGCAAAACCCCCAAATGGCTGAGATTGAAAGTGTATCAAAACACCACATTAGGATTAAAAAGAAATCAGACACCACCACTTGAAAAGTAATGGGAGTGCTGAACGGAGTTGTAGGTTTAATCAACACTTCCCCCAGAGCAGTGGGCAGAGATGACACAAGCTATTAACAAGTGAGAAAAATAATAACTCTGAACACATTGGCATCGTTTAAGTTAATATGAGAAGGAGAAAAAAAAAAACAGGGTAAAAAATGAACAGACATTACTAGCTATTCATTCTCAAAGCAGAAAAGAACTTTTTCATTTTACCAAGTAAGTGTGACACAGAAGAAATGCTTTCAACTTTCCAAGTTGGAAGAAATGAAGTTTTCATTTCACTTTCCTTTGAAAGACCAAGTAATGAATACACTGGTGATTTCTCATCACGCAGATACACCATAAACCACTAAATGTACAAAACTACTTCAGATAGTTATGACCACTAAAACTGCATACTGCATGAAGACCACGTATCCAGATTTTCTCAATTCATTATCCCTAGAAAGAGCCTAAGAAGCCTTATCATCTGCAAGGCTATTTTGTTCTGCTAGCTATTTAATTGCTTTTCTTATCATATTAACCATCAAAAGAAAAAATTAAGGAAGTCACACTGAATGAAAGCTTTATAAGATATAAGCAAAGGGGAAAGGAAAGAGGAAAGGGGGAAAAAGGAAAAGGAAAAAAGGAAAAGAGGAAAAAGGAAAGCTTCTCTTCTGTCTAGAGTAACACCATACATACCAAATCTTTAAAAAGAGCCAACAATAAATTACTAACAGCATGAAGAAAACCAGCAACTCACAACAGAAGTGTTCAGACAGATAATTTTCCACACTTCTTCCCACCCTCTCCATTGCACTGAAAGATATGTCTTCATGTGGATTCAGGGGCATTCTATTTCAAGCTTAAGCCTCTGAACCTTACAAATTTTCGACATGAAGATACCGTCTATAATGAAAAGTTTTGAAATCAACTCATTCATAAATACTTACAAATGCCTATTGATGAAGACCAAATACACAAACTCACAAAATGTTATTTTCTCAAAAGCCATCACATAATCTCACCCAACATTTCTAAAGTGTTTCTTCAGTTACATGAATTATAAACCAAAAATCCTGTTTAACAACCTTCAGAAGATATTTTCTAGATGCACAAACAGTATTTACTACTATGAACCTATTGGAAGTTGCACCTTTCCCTGTACTTTGTCATTAGACTTTATTTAGAGAGCCTGTCAAAAGACTTCACCTCATACAAACAGAAAGTAACTCTTGTTTTGTACTTCTACAAGCCTAGCATTACCAACCAAAGTGGGATGAGCCTATTCTGTTGTCAGACAGAAAAAACATTAGAATTGCAATTTCTATGATTTAAATGAAATCTCGTTTTCATGTGCAACTAATGCAGAACTTTTCTTCCTTTATAAAAATACTTTCAATCTCTGTTGACTGTACTTTCTTTTATTTTTCCTTTATTCAGCCCACACAGGTATATTTTCTCAACATCTGATCAATACTTCTTCCTTCCATTGTGCCCTGTTCTTTCTTTCTCTAGTTCTGTTCCTCACACACATCTTCCTTTTCTAGATTTTCACTATGACAGAAGTTGACCTTCATATGTATCCTGAAACTGGATAAACTGTTTGAAACTTCAGCTTGAAAAAGTGATAAGCCTGAGTATTTTTCCACTGTGGTGCAATTTAACTGCATTTTGAATAAAAGCAGACGGATCACAGCTCTGTCCACAGACATCAGAAGAGAGAACTGCATTTCAAGTAAAGCATGTATACACAAATCAGAACAAAACATGCAGAATTCAGAATTCAAGGAAGCCTATTTTACTGCTGTTGGAGAAGCTGAAGGATGTAGTTACATGTTGGTGGTTCAATTTCTTTATCTACACCTTGTCCCAAAGCAGCTATCTACTAAACACCTATCCCACTTCATCTCAAAGAAAGAGTAATGCTGTTTTCTACCAACAGATAGACTACTCCAGTTGGGCTTTCCTGTCTAACAATTGACATTTGAAAGGGAGAGACCTTTCAAGTAGGAAGTTAGGCTTGTATAGCCTCACTCTGCCAAGATAAATTGAAAAAAACAGGTAAATACATAATAAATAGCTAAGTAAGCATAAGGTATGACTGTATAAAAAAATGCAGTACCTAAGGTTGAACAAATACTAACCACTCAATAGAAATGCCGTACTTTGGTGGATATAACAAGAATATTTTTGTAAGTGTACTTAATAATTTAGTTAAGCAAAGATATATAAAAATGCTACTACTGGATATCTACTCCAGCATCAGGCAGGTTCCAGGTCAAGGAAAAAGCACATTAAGTGATGTCTCTTTTTTCCTTTTTTCCCTTTTTCCTAACATCTACTTTATACTGAAAGGTGCATTTACTTTCCTTTTTTTTTTTTTTTTTTAAGATGAAAATTGAACTGAAGATCACATGCCAATACTGAGGGGGATATATATATATGTACATATATATATATACACACACCCCCACACATACCACATATCTATATGTGCTGAGCATGTACATACACAAAAACTTACATGCCCAACATCTCTCCCAAGTTAATCTATGACATAAATTCTTGGCTTTGAAATACTGAAATACTTAAATCATCAAAACAGTCTTACATTTTTTTTAAATTATTCATCATGCCATGAAAGCCATTTTTCTGTCAAAGTAGACAGCCTCTTCAGGGGAAAGAGCAAAGAAAAATAAAATGAAAAAAAGTGGCAAAACCACCACTGAAGGACCTGGCAGCCTTTAAAAATTCCCAAAACAAACAAGAGCATCTCTCTAAACTAGCATTTGCTAACAGTGTCACTGTATTCAGACTTCTTCTGTGCCTGCCACTCAGCAGCAAATTCAAAGATAGTCCCAAAGCCTTTGGAAAGACCAAGAGCTGAACCCCTGCCCTGAAGCAATCCCCTCTTCCCACCCATCCACCTCCCCTACTGCACTCCCTCTTTACTGCTGACTTAAACAGCAAAGTCAGTGACTGAAAAGAACATTCTGCTTATTTTAATGCTTCAAAATCCTCACTACGGCTCAATTAGGAAGATTAGATGATCATTGGTTGAACCCTCAATATCCTGTACGTAAAAGAAAAAGATTTAGTGTTAAACAGCAGCTGTATTTTCACTTAGCTATGCAGACATTTCATAGCCACTTTGCCATACTGGCTTATGTCTGGGTGTTTGAATAAAAATAGCTAATGTGCTTGCTTGTTCCACCATGAAATAAAGTGCACAAAGGAATTGCCAGGACTGGCTTTGCCCATGAAAAGCAATGGTCATTAATAGCTTGTATTTGCAGAAGGCTGTCAGAGGAGCAGCGTGCCTGTGCTTCCTCCACAGATTTCTATAGGTTTAACCACACATGAGGCACAAGGGAAAAAGACACCACACATTTCCTCATCTCACGACAGGTCACACCTGCAGGAGAGCAGGCAAGTCATGAAAGCCTCAGTTGCAGAAAAACACGCGAATCCTGTAAACTTTAGGGAGTGGAAAGATGTGTGTCTCTTAATAGAAATAGTATCTTAGGAAAATGTACAATGATAGTTACAGTGAATCAGTATTTCATCACTTCCTTTCCTTTCACTGTCCTGACCAGTATCTTGGAGATTTGAACTTGTATTCCTGCTCTTTTTCATCCCTATTTTTCTTGAAGGAGTTACATTTATTTCAGTAATATAAAGACAGGAAACAGGCAACAAATGGGCTACTCATCCAGTCATGTCTGGGCTGGATAGGCTTATTTTTCAGGCATCTTCAAATAGGTCTACCTGGAAATCACAGCAGACAGGCAAAGTGAGCCACACTGAGGAAACAGGCTTTATCACCGGGGTGGGAACCAAACATGGATCTAGTCTGTGGTTATTTACAGTGTGGCATTAGATCTCCAACATTATGAATTACCTAACAAGCAGGACAGAGCACTGAGAAGCTGACAGCAGGCCCACACTGTGTCAGCCAGGAGAAGTCAGGGATTTTCACCAGTTGGACAAGAGATGTCACTCCACTGACCAGGGAAAATCTAACAGCAGACATACCCAGTGCAAGGAAACCAATATGCAAGAAAAACCAAAACATAAAAGTGAGATGGTAAGAGACAAACAAGGTAGCAACAGAAAGTGCAAATACAAGCAGCTCTATGAGCTTTATTAAACTTTACTGTAAATCTCCTGCTAGCCAGGAGAACATGAAGTTTACCAGCACTCAAAAAGATGGTGCCCATCTGCCTTCAGCTGCTCTGTGATACGTTACCATGAACCTACAGACCAGTCACCAGAGATCACCCTTCTTCAGTAAGGCCTCCCAACACCCACTGTGTAAAAGCTGGAAAGCTTTCAGGAAACTGAAATGATGTGAGAGTAGCCTGGGAGAAAAGGGAAGAAGGTTTGGGGTCCTCCTGCTAGGAGAAGAGACTCACCATCAATGCAGAACTCCAAGCAGACTGCAGGGAGGGATAATTTCACAGCCTATTCTCAATTCGGAGCACACTGCCTCACACACAGGTCTCCTGGCAGGTGGAGGGAGCCCTCCTACAGTGGTGACACCTTTTGCCTTCTGCTAATCTGGATTCAGACTATTGCATATTTTGAAATTTATCAGAACCCAACAACACATCAATCCAATGCACTAAGATAACTGCTGTACTCCTTTGTTGGAATAGTTTTTCTTCCTGTTTAAAAACTGCCAAACATTTATGAACCTTTGTGGAAACCAAGCTCAAGCTTATTCTGTTTGCTCCCCAACTGTTCTTAGTAAGAGGCCTCTACCTAAATTCTCCTGGTTTGGAAAGGCACTTCTGCGTATGATGGGGTTGGAAGAATGACATGGAACACAAAGTTTCTTCTCTCCCAGTTTTCCAGAGTTCAAACATACTCCCACGGAAGTCAGGGATGGCTAGAAAACAAGAGAAAACACTGTGTCCCAAGCATGAATTTTCAAGCAGGGAGGTATGATCCCCAACACCTAATAAGCACACGTAACAAAACACTTGTGGGAACTGGATAGGTGATAGGTGCTATATGGATTCTAGGCAGCATTAATAGAATGAGAGGAAAGTAATCCCATGCCAGTTCTTCAGGCAAATGTTCTTGGTGATTTCAACCCTCTTTGACATTAAGGCTTGTTTCAGTTGCAGGATGACTGAGAGAAGCCCTCTGAAGCAGAGTTCAGGCTCTTTGAGTGAATTTGTAAGATGGTGTTTAGAAGATAGGTAGCTTTCCTGCTTAAGGGACTGCACAAACTTAGTGAAATATGCACTGTGGAGAAAGGTGCCATCTTGCAGCTAAAAACCCTAGTCCTGGCATGAGATTTGAGTCTGCAAAATCTGGGGTGAATGATTCTTATAGCTAGCAATCAAGAAGCAAAACCACCACTCAGTCTATTAAAAGCACGGCATTTATATCTCTAACACTATGAACTATTCAGCCTTTAAACATGCTTTACTAGGGGTTCAGCAGGAGTAAAATGCAGCACTGAATCAGTTTTATCCAGAATAGTGTGGGAGGAGGGAGAGTTCCTTTCCTATTTTGAGAGCAACATCTATGCTACACATGCAGAGCCAAAGCCTTCTAATCCAGCAGGCTGAATACATACTAGTTATTCAAACTCAAGAACGTGTGCATAAAAGGAATTTCATACAATTAGTCCCCGTTGTCCTCCTCGGTTTATGCTCTCTCCAAAGTTCTCATTCCAGCGTTGTTACATTACACACTCAGACCCATCTTTTTGCCTCCCACAATGCCTTCAGTAATGCAAAAAACATTAGACAAGCAGGCAGGGATATCTAAATAGAGAATATCTGTACAGCCACTGATCTGTCATGTAGACAACAGGCTCAGCAATCACCCGATTATTATAGTAAAGCAAAAATCAAGTGAAGCACAATGAAAATGGGTAATGCTATTTCAGCCTCAATATCAGAAAACGTGTCAATTTTCTGCCAAATGAATGTAACAGAACACAGTTCTATTATGATTTTATATAGAATTTTTTCATATTATTTTAACAGACCATAACTCTGGCTAGCATGCAAAGAGGTCTTATGGAGGAAAAATTACATTTATTCTCAACTAATGAAAGCTTCTGCAGATCTCTAATTTTGTATCTTTATTTGCTAAGCAAATGACAGAAGTTTACATCTTCAGCTTGAAGGCAAAGAGTGCAAACGTAACTGAGGAGGTCTGTGCAAGGAACTGATCCTAGTTTATCAGGAACAGCATGAAAACTCATACTGCACAGGGAAAATGAGTTCCAAAAACACACTTGGAGAGAAGCTGTACAAATCAGTGGCAACGTGTGTCATACTGTAACCAGGGAAGAGCACAGATAACTGAATTCCCTTCCAAGAAGATCCTTGTTTGAGAGGTCCTTTCATACGTTACAGCTTAGGACAGTGAAAGTGCAGAAAAGCAGCACCATGGGAGCTCGGGAATGTCCCCACCGAATCCCCACAGTCTCACCGGAAAACTCCCATCACTGAAACAACACTCTTTCCCCTCTTTCCTAGCCTGCCCAATTATTAATTTTGGTGGGTTTTTTTGCTGCTGGAGCATTTCATAGGGACACAGGATGGACGGCTGCCAGTCTTCCCAGAGGCAGCTCCGAGTAGGACACTCTTGGCTCAGCGGCAGAGCACACAGCACAGAGAAAGGAAACACAGGGCCTTGAACTCACGCTCATCTTCGCTCTCGTCCTCCATACACACACCCTACATGCAGATTGACCCCTGAGCAGCAGTAACTCACCGGTGCCCAACACCACCTCCACTGGAGACCAGGATACCTGCCAGCGGGTTTACCTGTAGGCAAACCAAGAACCGCTCACATTCAGGCTAGGCAAACCTAAAAGTTAAGATGCCAAACTTGACCATTAATGTCTATTTCTTGCTTCCTTCAGGTGTTATGGGAAGGTACAGAGTAACTGTTACAGAGATTCGCTATTTGGAGCTGATAAGGGTATTTGAGGACAATACCAATGCAAAGATCAGATGCCGTGGAGCAGAGAAGTGGTGACAGGAGCTGCCATGTGTGTCCTCAGACAGCAGAAACAGTGCAGGAGCACAGGGCACCCCGGCCTCCTCCCTTGCTCCAGAGCAATCTGATCTCCATCAGCTTTGGTATCAGGGTGGGGACACTTTGATACTGGTGATTAAAACCCTGGGGACAGGCTCCCCAAAGTACCGACTGCAAAGCAGCCTGAACTCACAGCGTTCACTTCACCTTCTCACAAATGACCCCAGGTCTTCATTCAGTTAACAGCTTTAGTCCAGAACAACATCCTGACACACCACCAGGCCAGCCATCACCAATGGCTTTTGGTTTGTGCAGAAAGTGGAGGCTGTGTATGCAACTGGCAGCCCTAAAGGATGATACGTCACCCTTTGTTCATGAGGGGGATACCAAACAAAGAACAGAAATATTAATGATACTAATATGTACTTATCTGTATTTAAAATATTATACAGAAACCCCCCATGTCACAACACTCATCCTGGAAGCAATCCCTAAGGAATTGTAGGGAAAGACAATATACATTTGACACAATTAAGGATATGCTTACTTTCCTATCACCAAAAAAAACAGCTTCTTGACAAATCCTCTTAAATAATCAAGGATGCAGCATTACACAACCATGCACACAATACTACAAGAAGCATTTAGTCACTATCAAAACAACAAATCCACAGGGTTAGATTCAGTGGAATCACAGACCAAACCAACATTTTTTTCAAAGGTTGAAAAAAAAGTGGAAAAGAAAAAGGAAGGGATGTGTCAATCCTTCCACACCTCATCCTTTGACAGTAACTACTCTATGCCATCTGGCTATTAAGGACTGTCAGCACTTGAAGAATATCCATGATGCTTTCCTGACTGCTTCTACAGAAAAGAAAAAAAAGTCCTAGAAAATTCAGCCAACATGTTATAAAGTGAAAGCTATCATCCTGCTGCCTCCTGTTTCTTGGAGGGATAAAAATGCTTTAGCTGTGCTTACTGTGTTTCTTAACAAAACTGTATTTTGAAAACAGTGATGATTGCTGAATAGGTCTGAAGATTACGGTGCTGAACTTTAAAATTCCAGGTGATGGAGCAAAGCCCTCACCCTGCACACATCTCTTACTGCCCAACGTGTTGAAGCAGAGCTCACTTGAAGACAAACCTAAGCAACAGAAATCACCATCTAATTTGGCTGTTTGACATCTCTTACAAAGGCCTAGAACAGAGCCTGAATTTAGCCTCTGAGGATTCGGAAGGGCTGCTTGAATCTCTTTATCTGAAAGGCAGAAGAGTGACTGGCCCATCTCATAGGCGGTTTGCCTATGAGTGACTCTGTATGATTCCACACGAGCAGCAGCACAGAGCTCCCAGGGCAGAGCCGATTTGCCAGGGAAGGTGCACATGGCAGATAGAAGCACAACTCCTCCCACGGGCTGAGCGCTGGCACCTCGCCGGGCTGGCTTAGGAGACAGCTCCCAGCGAAATCCATTTAACACATTCCTGCACAGCTTCTGCCGATACCGTCCCCATGGCCAGTCCCAGCTAAAACCAAACAGCCTGCCCGGCCAGCTGTCTGTGCTGAAAGAAGAGCGTGCATTTTGCAGAAACAAAGATAACTGAGCTCACTATCTTCTGCAGAAGTTTTTCTGGTGTGATTTTGTTCCATTACATCCGCTTAGGTAGCTAACAAAAGCAGAGCTACTGGCGCAGGAATGTATCAGGTATCTTTATACAACATGCTACGTTTTTAAATGCTCCGTTTGTTTTTCTGGCCCTTTCCATATCCATTAAACCATAAAGCATTTGAAGCCACCACCTCTAGTAAAGGAACTGACACCTTCTCTGCTGCTTTTACTTATTTGTTCATTTAAAAAGGGACTTTTAAACTGTATATTAACATTTACTGAAGAACTATTGTATTAAACAAGCACAACAACTGGAACTTACTACAACTCAGATACTTCTTATAGATTCCATCCTCAAAATATTAATAAGCACACTCGGTAAAAGCAAGATTTACTCGTGAATATCACTATTCTTTGTATCTTTTGTCATTAAAAATGAAAGCTAAAAGTACATGTGCACCTCACCATTGCAGACTTTGCTCCACATTCAAGCAGAAACTCCCAGACAACCAACATAAACAACTGTGATGAATGTTTCAATCTCCAATGGGCAGTGGGATGAACACCATAAAAAGAAATTAAGACTTACTATTTTTCCACCTCCCCTCAAAAAACAAGAACCTAAACCAACTTCTGTTTGGTCAGTTGTGACTTTGTAAATTCTATCTACCAAACCACACACTGCCAAGAAACAGCATAAATCTCAGAGAAATGATTGCAAAATAATTTTGGGGTTTTGGTTAGGGTTTTCTCTTTGAAGAACCCCAACACATCCCTGCAAAAAGAAACAGTTCAGTCTGCTTTTAGGTCTCAAAACTAGCACAGATCTATTTATTCTGCCGGGCATACACCGAATGTTTGAACAAAAAAAAGTTAGTCATAGGTCAGACAATACAGCTTGCTATGACTACACCCTTCATTTGAAGGAAAACCAAAAAGATCGATTTTGTATTTCAACCAGCTGAAATCATGGTAAAAGAAAGTAAGTTTTCCTGTGTTTTCTTTTCTAAAAAAAAAAAAAAAATTAGAAAAGTAAATAATAATTTAAAAAATCCCAGCTTCTCATCTGACATCTAAGCAAATATTTTTCGGCCGCTGAAATCCTGCCATTGGTCAGAGTCGGCAACAGGCACATCCCATACACCTGGTGATGCGCGCTCAGCCCCGCATCCCGGCCCGGGGGGCACAAAGCCGGCAGCGGGGATCTGTCAGGCCGCGTCCCGGCGCCAGCCCCGGCCCGGCAGCTCAGGCGAGCGCGATGCCAGGTTAACGATTTGCAATTTGCCTCCCTCGGAAGCCGCGGCAGCCCTCCATTTTGTCAGCCGCTTCAAATTAAACGTTTTCCAAGTGGAAGGCAGAACTTTCAAGATTTTTTCGGGAGCCCTCCGGGGCTTTAAAGCATCCCCGACCATCGTGCGCAGTCCGCTCGGAGCCGGCGCTCCGGGCTAAGTTTAGCAGGGCGGCCGCGCACGCCGCGGCTGCGGGCAGCGCCGAGCCCCCCGCGGAGCAGAGCGGGCTCCTTCCCATCGCTTCTCCCGGCGGCGCCTCCTCCCGCCCCGCGCTCCGCGCTCCGCCGGGCCGGCTGCCTCCCCGCACCGCCACAGGCAGGTGGATGTCGGCAAGGAGGGAAGCAAGGGACGGGAGGCAGCAGGTATGGAGGGCAGCGCGGGGCGGCCGCCGGTGTCCGTGCCGTTCCCCCTCCCTCCGCCCCCCGTTCTTACCACCTGCGGAGGCGGCCGGAGCCCGCCCGGGCCAGGGCAGCGACCTGTCCACTGCGGGCGCTCTCCTCCGGAGGTGAGGGGGCGGCGGGGAAGGGCATGCGGGAGAGGGAGGGAGGGAGGGCTCCCGCTGCCCGCCCTCTCCCTCCCTCCCTCCTCCTCCCTCCTCCTCCCTCCCCGCCAGCGGGCCCGGCCCGGCCCGCCCCCCCGCGCCCCTCGCCCGCTCCCGGCGTGGTTTCCCCGGGCCAGGGGTCCCTGCGCTGCTCCGGCACTTACTGTGTCACCCCTGTCAGTCTGTCAGCCTGTCCCCTCGGCACGGATAAAAGTCACTGCCCGCCAGCCTCGCCGCTGCCGCCCGAAACAACTTTGTCTCCTTCCAGTTGCTGGGAAAGCTCTTTTTCCTTCTTCTTCAATAAAGGGGAAAAAATCCCACGCAAAAAAAAAAACCAACGAAAACCCAACAATAAAAAAAAAAAAAAAAAAAAAAAAAAATTTGCTCTTTTTTTTTTTTTTTTTTAAAGAGTGGAAGTGTGAAGGCGGGAGAGGAGAGGAGCAGAAAATGAAACATTTGGTGCTTTGGAGCTCTTTTTTCCCCCTCCCTCCCAAGATGGCTTGAAAAAATTAAGGGGACAGTGATGAGGGGGACACACACACCGAAAAGCTCGGGAGGAGGGAAAAAGTTTGGAGGGTTGGTGGGTTTTTTTGTGTGTGTTTGGTCTTTTTGTTTGTTTGGGGTTTTTTGTTTTGTTTTTCTAAAGCCTGAGGTTCCCAGAATTACCCGAACGACGACAAACGCCCGGGAAGAGCAGGCACAGGGAGAGGAACGAGCGAGAGAAAAGAGTTTTGCTGGTCAGTAAACTTCAAGCTGCTGGGATGAGGTCATTGGTGTAAAAATAAAGCGATGGCGTCATTTGAAACCAATCCCAGTGAATGAACTCAGCCGGGGGGTGAAGGTGGGGGGAGAGGGTGAAGGAGAAAGAGGAGGAGCGGCGAGAGAGGATCCCTGCGGGGCCATGGAGGCAGCGGCAGCCGCGCAGCCCCGGCGGCGGGAGGCGATGGCTGAGGGGGTCTCTCGCTGTCCCCAGGGAAAACACGGACCCGCTGCCCCTGGGCTCCAGGACAGCCGCCAGGCCGACCCTGGGAGGAGCCGCGGCCGCGGAGCGATTCAACCGAGCCGCCGCCTCGGCCCTTCCCCGCCCCTCGCCCGGCCCTCGCTCCGCTCCGCTCCGGCCTCTGCGCAGCGCCCGCCCGCCCGCGGCCCCTTCCCCTCACGGCCCTGGGCCTGCCGGCCATCAGGCGGCTCGCGACCCCTCGGCCCTGGCTTGGCCTCCTCACCTCGACCCTTCTGGCCCCTTGGCTGGAACCCCATGGCCTCGACCCCCTTGGCTGGACCCCTTGGCACCCCTGGCCTCGACCCCTTGGGCTGGAACCCCTGGCCTGACCCCCTGGCTGGCCCCCTCTGGCCCCTGCCTCACCCCCTGGCCTGACCCCCGCTGGACCCCATGGCCTCGACCCCCTTGGGCTGGACCCCCTCAGCTTCGACCCCCTCAGCCCCGGTCTCCTCGGCCCCTCGGCCTCGGCCTGGACCCCTCGGCCTCGAATGCCCCCTTGGCCTGGACCCCCTCAGCTTTGACCCCCTCAGCCTCGACCCCCTCAGCCTCAGGGTGCTTGATCTGGACCCCTATGGCCTGGACCCTCTCATTCTTGGCCGCTCAGCCTCGTCCCCTCACAGCTGCCCTGCTCCAGCTGAGATACCATCCGTAAATACCGTTGTGGCCTTTGCTTTTACAATGTGCTGTGCAGAAGCCACAGCGGTGTGAAGGTGTCCCATCCTGCTGTTCTGGTGGTACATACAGTTGTGGTGATCATACAATCACAGAGGGGTTGAGGAAAGGGAAGGGAGCTTCATCAGTTCCAGCCCCTGTCACTGAGGTGGGTAGAGCGCTCTGAGGGGCATGTGGGACATTGAGGGCCTTTGCCGTTTAAACAACCTTGCTAAATAACCTTGCTGAAACCACCCAGTGAAAAACCATGCAGATACACAGAAGTAGATGTCATTTTTGTCTGACACTTACCTTTTATTGCTAGTGAAGTACATCCTTCAGGGGCTGCACGGGTCCTGTCTGTCTGACGCATCCCTCTTCCAGGTATGACAGAACATTCTGCAATCCTCTTTCTCCCTCAGAGGCATCGTTACTGTGGCATCATTGCTGTGTACACAGGACAACTTGCACACCAAAATTCAAACTCCAGCCCATCACCTCTGATGTCTTTTGAATCCCTGTGCCAGAAACCTTTGGAAGACAGCATAAGAAAGAGGGTTAACTCATAGGTCCTTAGGTTCTTGGCAGCTATCTCTTCAACCATAGTACCTTCAGAAAAGCACATGGCTGTCACTCACAGTAAAGTAGTTTGTGTGGTTGGTGTTTCAGGAAGCAGGTAACTCAGAACAAATTATGTGGTGGTGGTCTCTGTCCTGGGCAAAACTGACCACGGACAACCCTGATGAAGGGCCTAGCGTTAAGGAGCTGTGAGCTGTCTCATGAGAAAGCTTTGTTGGCACTGGTACTGAGCAATCACGTCCTGTGCGAGGGAGCGCAGAGCGTGCAGGAGAGAGAGAAGCCAAAGCTCCATAAGAGAGACAAAAGAAAGATCAAAAGCAGTGAAAAAAATTATGGTAAAGCAGCTAACATTGAGATGTTTTGCATGTGTCCATTTTCCAGTAGCTGAAAAGCAGATTTTCCCTTATGTCTCAATTAACCAGTGGCTCTGAAGATGCCGTTCCCAAACCCCCTAAGTGCCCACAGTATTGAAACTCTGCACAATTAACTGCTGGTTAACGGAGCTAGAACTGACCCATTTTGACGAAGGGGATCAGAGAGCGTGCCAGCAAAACTGGAGGTGACAGCCAGTGCCCCAGCTCATTCAGTCCAGAAAAGTGCAGGAACAAATAGTTCCAGCATGGTTATCCTCACAAAGAGAAGCGAGGAGCAGCGGAGAGAGGTGCGTGGTGAGGAGGAAAGACATTTCAATTCTCTCTTCCCTTTTGTCAGTGCAACTCAGTAACACCTTATGTAACAGGTTTGGGTTTTATTTAAATTGTGAGACTGAAAACGTTTCCTGACTGTAAAAGTGTAAGAATAAAAAGTACTTGTGATCATTTGAAAATATTTTTCTTTTTAGTTGAAAAAAAGGGTATATGAAGAAAAGTCTGTACTAGAGCAGCAAATTAAAGCTTTTTCAATCCTGACTCAGGATATTTCTTTTTCCTAATGTGATAAAAGGTGTGACAAAACCAGTGGAATCACAATTAATTCCTGCATGTTGAAATTATTACTAAGAATAACATTTTCTTTTCGGCTGAGCTTGAGCCAAGAGTCTGATCTGGGAGAACATTGCAGGGTGAAACTGGGCAGGTTCATTGCTAACCTGAAGACCCAGAAGGAGTCAGGACTCAAACACAACAGCATCAGACCTTGTTTCATGGAGAACAGGAGCTGAATCCTTTACCTCCTGTGTGCAGTGGACAAAGTATGAGCGTTTTGGCAGCTGGCATCCCTCAGCCTGCCATGGCCACTCGTGTAGGAGCAGCACCTCCTTTGCATGTCAGTCTAACCCCAGCTTAACTCTTTTTTTTTTTTCCACTCTGGGACCTTTTTATTCCTCCCTGACACTTGCACAGCAGGCTTGTGGAAATTATCTGAACTGCAGTGCAAACCAGGAGAGTCCGGCCTTGGTTTGGCTGGACCATGAACCATCCGAGCTTCGCTGGTGTCCCTGGCTGCCGACCTCACCTCCCCAAGTTTTTTAAGTCTATCAATTCTATGAAATTTATCTTGCTACAGTTTTGGTGATGGATTTTTTGGCTTCACTGCACCTTTTTGAGAAAACGGTACCATAAAAGTGTTCCTTCCTTGTGCCTCCTTATTAGGCTTATGAGATAAGAGCAGAAGTATCTTCGGTAAAACAAGGGCAAAAGATTTTGTGGTGGCTCGCCAACAGGCTCTGCCACAGCCCTCAAACTTCAACATTCCTCCATGTCCTACCAGTTCATGTCCCCCTTCTGGCAGGAGTTGCTACAAGTGTGTCACCCCTCACTCACCCTGTTCCTGGGGACCAGGAAGGAGCAATAGCTGGGTACTTTCAAGAGCTGGAGGTCACGCACCTTGTTTTCAAAGCTTTCTCTTTCTTTATTAGTACAAGCTAATGTAGCTTTTTGTTCCCTTCCCAGCTAATGGATTTCGTGGCACTTGGCTTGGTTAATCAGTTAGCAGTGATTAAACAGGGGAAAGATGAATGACAGCCTGAGTAACGTCATCATGGTTTCTGCGACACTGGGAAGGAGTGGTTTGCCAGGGAAACCTCTTGCGAAATAAGTGAGAATTGAGCTATAAGCACAGAATTTGCCATGCTTTAAAATCTCCTTGTGGGTCCTCACTTCCTCCACGGGCTGAAGTGGAGCTGTTGAAGAGGTTACCATTCCCACACAGCTCCCAGTCACCATCACGGCTGTCTTCTGCCAAAGGCTACCACCTCCCCTCCCTACCTGCAAGCTACTCACTCAATCCCTCCCAAATTTGTTTTGGCCAAAGTCAACCAGAGCAGCTTAAGCAGTTTAAATAGTAGAAGTCAGCTGCACTGGTTTGTTTTGGCTGAAATGGATTAGAGGAAACCCAAGTCACCAGATGGGAAGTGAGGTGATGACTTTTTCATGGGCAGTGGGAGGTTGGGCCTAATCTGCTTTCAGAGCAGACTTTTGTACCAGACAGAACTGCTACCGACGGTTCTTCAGGGTATTTAAAAGTAGAAGTGTTGCTGAGATACCCACATTGAAACATTCATGGCATTTTTAGATACCTCTTGCTTTGTTGGCATAGAGAGCGAGTACAGCAGTCAGAGCAGCACAGGTTTATGGGAGAGCAGCAGTGGGAATATGAGGATTTGGAAACCAGTGGCTGTAGAAAATGTAGGACTGAGGGTGAGAAAAGAGCAGAAGAGAGGGAAAAATTTGTAGCTGTAGGTCAGTGTGAGATCACAGAGCTCATTCAGGGAGAAGGGATTTGAGCAGCATGGGATTGCAGGCATCAGAGATGGAGGGTGGCGAGTAGCAGTGCTCAGGGGCATACACTGAACTGGGAACACCAGTATCGCCCCATTCTTCCCTTCCACATGTGCATCAAACCTTGCAAGCTCTATCCTGGAAAATGATTCAATGAGAATAGCCTCACTAGTCTGTCATTGCAGGTAGTTTTCATGGCTGTGCTTCCCTGTGGCTTCTCTAGGACTGCCAGACTGCCAGCCCATCCTACAAACTGGGGTTGGTATGCAGGTGGAGGGGTCTAGGTTCAATGCAGATATATGGTTTTGAGCTGGGAATGTCAGACAAGATGAAGCAATATTCTTGTTCTTCATGGGACAAAGAGGAAAGGAGAATTACAGGAACTGAAGCAGCAGAAGTACAGAGGAAAAAGGAAGGAGAGCATCAGCTGTTTTCTTCCCTGTATCTCCTTCCTTCATAAACCCTGTATCTGTACTCAATAGGAATTTACATTATTCCCATCTCTACAATCTGTAGTTTCTGAGAACCCTTTATTTTTGTAAGCCTTTTATGGGGCAGAGGAGTATCATGAAATCATGTTTTATGGATGTAAGTCTGAGTTACCGAGGTAAAATAACTCATCCAAGGTAGGACAGCAAGATGGTTACAAATCGGAGAACTGAACCAAGCTCTCTTAAATTCCAAATCTAAACACTAATTTGTCCTTTCCCCTCTCCTCTCGTCCATCTTGGGAAAGAAATAGTAACTTTTGTTTTACTTAACTGAGCAGGCAATTATTAAAATAAAGCACTTGCACAAAAGTTTTTTGCTTTAGTTTACAATTAGAGATACACACACACATAACAAAGGCTGTAAATGAGATCTATAATATGAGACAATATGAAAAAGGAAGAAGTAACAACTATTTCTTCATGAAGCTTAGGGGGTTTTGACAAATTCTAATCATCTTTAACAGAAAAAGAAGTTACTATTTTGATGGTCAAGCCACTTATGTATGAAACAGCAAGATGAAGTTTTGAGAAGGCATTTGAAATTGGAGATGATAATAAATATTATTTACAGAAAAAGAGCATAATAACATGTTGTCATCAGGAAACAGAGTAATGAAATATGTTCTCAAGAAACAGCAAGTTCGGACAAATCTACTGCAACTGAAAAACTTAACTAGTAACATTTCTCACTTTCCTGTGTATCCAAAGGAAAATATTGAAATAAAAACAACAAAAAAGCTGATACATTAAAAAAATCACAAACACATCCCAGAAATTAAGATAGTTGTCACAATAAACACCCACCTCACTTACTTTTTGCTCTTACTCACTGTTAGTCACTTGTCTGTGGGCTGGTCCACTGCTATTGAAATCAGCTGGTAATGGGCTGGAAGTCCAGATGGTGTAAATCATCATTACTCAACTCACACTTCAGTTGCTATGCTAATTTATACTATCTGGAGAACGGCTTTGTGCGTCCCTGTTTTGTTTGTGGCCAATGATGAATCAGAAGGAAAATGTATTTGCGTTTATTATGAGGGCAGCATAAAATGTATGAGGTCTTCGACTATTCATGTCCTTTTTTTTTTTACTGCTTGCCTACTTTAAATTATGTGGGATACAGTAATTACCAGCCTTAAATAAATTTTAGACTTCCTGTTTTTCTAATAACGAAATATTTTCTTAGGAACACCAAGGATATGATAAAAAAGTACAGCATTCATAAAATGCCTTAAAGTTGTTATATGTGAAATGTCATCTGGGTCAATGAGGACAAATTTACTGTCTTGACAGCATGCTAAAGTGAGCTCACAGGCAGGAAAATAGTTTAAAAGTCTAAATGTAGAAAGAGAATGTATTACCTGTGGTAATGAAGAGCATATAAATATTTATTTAAAAATTATTTTCTATTCAAGATATGTACACAGAAAAGGAAATTTTCAGACAGTTTTAGGGTCTTCAGCGTTTCTTGTAATCCATTTTGTTGTTTCTGCCTACCTTTAATATCTGATGGCACTTACAGGTATCCTAAACATTGTGGATTTGATGGGTTGCTGTTTATTAAACTCTGAAGTGCAGTTTGGGTGTTGCAGTAATGTGCAAGTGAAACTCCATTGTTACTCAAATGGATTGTGAAAGAGATTTCTATTCCGTGGGGTTATTAAAATGTACTTAACAGATTAAAGAGCCTAATATCAAAAAGGAAAAGACAGACAAACCCATAATGGATATGAAAAATAAACTTGGGTTCTAAAAGAGGAAAGAAAAACAAGTTAATTACTATTTGTTGTTGCTGTGGGAAAGAAGGGCATGAGCACCACAATGACCTGCATTTATAAGCTTTCATTCATATAAACTTTTAAGTGGATAACACCCAGAACATCAATATTTTGGCCTTACAGTAAAAACATTCTTAAGATAAAAGACTATTAACTCTGAACAGAGTCTTATTTTGTTGAATTCTCTGGTCAGAAAATTGTCAAAGTGTAGCTCAATTGTCAACAACAGAGAGCAGAGTTTGTCGAGAAGGACAGGTGAAAATATCAGATTACAGGGAAAAGAAGCATGTGAAAAATTTCAGAGCGTGTCTTTTTTTCTGTTTTTTTTTTTTTTTTTTAGATGCAAGGTGGAGTGAGGTGGAGGACTGCAGGTTTATTTTTATATATTGCCTGCTTGATTTCCCTTCCCATGGTCAGGAAGAAGCTGGCTTCTGTCTCTTGGGTATGGGTACAACTCTTCCAGCTCTGCAGAGGGGTTGAAAATCTTGCAAAAGCATATCTGCTTCAGATCAGTTTGTCACTTGTTCTCCTTGTGGCAGGGGAAGAATCATTAACATATAAAAGATGTTAAAAACCCCTGGTTTATCTTCACCCTGCAAAAAGAAGGGGAGAAGATCAATCAGGATGAAGCACCCGGCTGCAAATAAAATGTTTCATTTTCCTTGTGGAGCTCTTCCTCAGACTTCTCATGACTTAGTTGAAGCTGCTTGTGCTTACCTCAGAAATAAATTTGACTTGTTGACTCTCCAGTCACTAAAAATTGTTTCAGGCCGTCGATCAAATGATGATGAGTTCCAGATAAAGTTATGCTGAAGAATGTGCCTCTTCATGACCACTTAAAATCCAAATGGGATATTACGAAATCAAATGGGGCAGAAGGTTTTTTTAAGCAGTGGGGGGATTTCAAGCAGAGGACGTGACTTTCCAAGACATTTTTTTCTCAGCAGCTGTGAAAGCTCAGAAGAACTTCCTAGACAGGAACATGTGAGGACACAGACTTGTGAGCTGGTCAGTGGAGACATTTATGGGAAAATGGTAGATGCAATTTGACTTCTAGAATATAAAAGGAAAAAGAAGCCCCTGTTAGAAGAGCCTGTCTAATTACTAAGTTGCAAAAATTACGTGTTTGTTCATCTGTTATTTTGTAGTAGGAGCTACAATTAAATGATGTCAGCCACAGTTTAAGAAAAAGTGGCTTTTATAACTGATGATTCATTTAAAATACCTTCTTAGCATCTGATGCCAGCACGAGGCTGCAGCTGTACTGATGCTGAAAGCTGAAAGAAGAGCATGGTTCCCCTTGGGTGAAAATGTGAATGAAGGCTTCAGCCACTGGAGAGGAGATGGCAGAAGAGGAATTGGCTGCCCAGCAAATGTAGGGAGTGAACCTACACGTGTCAGCAGTGTGGGTGCACAGAGAAATCTCAGTGTGTCAGTGTCCTTTACCTGTCAAACATCAGGCTGGTCCTGTCACTATTATGAAATGTCAGTGTATGAATATCTATGTTTAAATTGATTTTCTATGTTTAAATTGATTTTCTATGTTTAAAGTGATTTCATTATGAAGTCAACTCTTTAAAAATATAGATATTGTAAGGTTAATCCTATTATTACTAAACCAAATATCCTAAAGTCAGGTTATTTGAGATGAATCTATACTGTAAAAATTGCTAAAGTAACACACAATTAAAGTTTACAAGCTTAAATTTATGTTGAAGAGAGACTCTGCAACAATCATACAATAGTGCACGATGTATTTGAACTGATTCATCTCAGTGGGTGTTAAAAACATACTCAGATCCTGTCTCTGCTTTGTCTCTCTGGGGCATGCCTGTGATGCAGTAAGGATTTTGGATTTTATTGCACAGATAAAAGTTGTTGTTGTGCTTAGCAATTGGAAATTTTTATGGTAGCAAATCACATTTACATCCACAGGGAGGCCCTTTGACATTGGTGGAGGTGTGAAAAAAGGCCCTGGAATAAAATGAGTCAAGGCCATCTATATGTAATTTAAGGAATGAAGGTATGAAATCCTTCTAAAACAATACCAAAATCCCTAGTAACAAATGGAAAAGCAAATATATCTTCGAAAAAAACCCAAAATCTTATTCTGAATTACATGCCTCACTCTCCATAGCTGTTCACAAGTTGACAGTGTAGCTGCACAGGGTATGTTTACTTCCAGTTAAATGTTTCTCAACACTTCTAGAGTGGTACAAAAGGTGCAAAAGGCCACATTGTACTTGTTTCTTCTCAGTTGTGCAGCCAGGTTGTGAAATGTATAAGCCAAAACATACAAAGACTAAGCAACAAAGCCATCTAAATTGTTTATGAATTATTTATTGCGCCAAGGAGCTTTATAATTTTTTAAATTATTTTCATTTCTTTATACAGACTGCCAGCACTATGGATTCAGGGACATCTGTCTTTTCTACCATCCATAAGGCACCTGTTTTGTTTCCAGGAGTTTACCCAGTAGTAAGTAAACTACTACTCTACTAGTTTGAGACTCTTGTCTTTCAAGCAGATGTTTCAGTTAGTAAGAGCTGAAGGTAAGTGCTTCCTAATGACACTTCAGCATGTTTTGGTGGGAGCATGGCTGTAGAATCCACACTGAGTTCAAAGAGGAGTGCAAACCCCACTGTAAATTGTGTGGATTTGGACCTGAGAAGCACCAAACAGATCATGTGTGTGTCACTCTCCAAATACAAGTGTTGCAGATAAATTTGCCTACAAAGATTGTGTCTACCCAGTGAGAATCTGTACCACACTGGTGGTGACTGCAACTTCTCTGGCACTTTTTGCTGAGAGTTTATGTCTATATTGAGCTGTTCCTGGAACGTACACAATGACATTTTTCTGGGATTCCCTGTGATTTCCTGTCTCACACCAATTAACAGCAGTAGTCTGCTGTCAGAACTGATGGAAGATCAGCAGGAATTGAGGCAGAGAAGACCTCCAGTGTAACTCACAAATCCCACGTTCATTCCTTGAATTGATGTGGAGGATACTGGTCACCAACCTGAGCTGTGAACCATTCTTTCTTGAGACTCAGAATTTAATTTGTTTTGTTTGGCCTTCATTTTCAAAATCCCAGTTGTGTCTAAAACATGCTTTTGGGTCTAATGGGCCTAATCACTGGTTTAGAGCAACTAAATATTGCATTTTTCAGGGGAGGATCTGTGCTGCCTCACGGGTTCTACACTCACTTAAAAAATCACATTTAAGTAAGAGTCAAAGGCACCAAAATTAGACAATTGCATCTTGATGTAATTCTACATTTGTGAGTTCCCCCTCGTGCCTGGCCAAGGTAGGTATGAAGAGGAGTGAACTTGTAAGAAATTCTGCCCATAAAAAGAATTCTGCCCATAAAGATTCACATAGAGCAGAGTCAATAAGAATCAGGCTTGCTCTCTCAGTACACACTATAGTACAAACAGACATAATAATCCTGTTCATTTTAGATTATTGGTTAGTGGGAACATTGCTCATATACCCAGTGCATGACGTTTCCTATTGCTTGTTCCTATCAATGGAGAGTTAAAGGATATAAATACTTAGGAATTTCCCTGCCACCTGTCTGCTGAACACATTAAAGGGGGAAAAGGGTGAGTTGTATTCCATCTGAGAATGCTGTAGCTATCTGAAGGACTCTGAATAACATTTCTGACACTATCCAGGGTGAATTTTCCATAGCAGTCTCAACACAGATTCTGCAGTAAGGTCTTTTCCCCCTGACATTGCTAGACATTTGAAGGATTTTAACAAAGGCAGAGGTGGAAAGTGATGGCACTGAAGGATTTTACAGTGCCCTGAAGCTGATGCTTCTTTCCCTAAGAAAGGAGAGAGGGAAGGCCTCTATATATTTAATCAAAGTGAACATTTAGCCAACAGCTGTCAATCTCTCTGCAAATTCATCACTTTCTCAGTTAATCTTTATACCTGGCATTGTAACAGTTAGTTAATAAACAGCTCATTTGCCTGAAGAATTGGAGATGGTAAAAACCAGAAAATATCTCTAACAAACACACATGCAAATCCCCCACCTGCACTTCTTTTTGCAAAACTCCTGTCAGACTGATGGCAAAGCTATTCTGTGGCATGACATCATTCAGTTCTGTGAAATGCCTACCAAAGGGTCTGCTCACAGCATCTATAATTAGCTCCTTACCTCTAAGTTTCAGTGATTTGAGCAGCACTCTGATGTAAATGTTTTAAATCAGCTCCTGGAGATGCCTTTGGAACCAACTAACACCTCACATGGGCATCAACACCACATATGGATGTCAGGCTCTCTCCTCCAGCTTAACCCGGGCCTTAAAATTGTGGAAATTACTTGGAGAAAGCTCCTGTCTGTAAAAAAGGGATCCTGGAGAGGATGGCAGCCCCTCTTGCTATAGGTTTACTCCCCTTGCATTACCTCATAGCATCATTTAGCACTTTTGTAGAGATGTGCCCCAGCAGAGAAAAAACAGTAAAGGTCTCTCATGAGGAGGGGGAGTCGTTCAGGAATTGGTAAAGCTTTAATTTACCAATTAACCTAAAATTTACCAATTTACCCCAATAATCTGGGTCTGACAGCAAAACTGCTGGAGGAAAGGGGCACAGACACCTTCTGCTGCATGCACAGTCTGACCAGTTGTGTTTTATAACACCAGGCAGTGCAGAGAGACACAAAGCAAGGCATTTTGTACAGTTTCCTGAAATTCTAGTGTTAGTTTCCAGTTTTTGGGGGACGATATAGTTCCCAATTACAAGTTCCAAGGGAAATCCTGAGGTAGGAGTTAAAAAGACCACTTGCTTACAAAACAGGTAACTTGATTTCAGTGCTAGTGTTTCACAGAGCCTATTTCCTTCCTCCCTTGGATCAATCTTGTCTGCCATTTGTTTAGAAGGACTGTAAAATTCAAAAGAAAAAAATAACAGTTCAATATGTGGGGTTTTATTATGGTCCTTTTAGACACAGGGGAAATACAGATACACACCCCACACCACCCTTGCCCCAATCTTGTACTTTAATGCTTTTTGCAAACTAGCCAATATTTTCTAATTTTGGTCTTATAATTGTCGTGTAGTGAATCCTCCAAATCTTCAAGCAATTGCCACAAATTAATTATGCTTTCAAGTCAGAGATAGTTTGGAGCTTACAGTTGTTTTGTATTTTTGTTTTGTATTTTTGTTTTGTATTTTTGTTTTGTGTGTGAATGAGAAAACTACATATTTATGTGCATTTTGTCAATCCTCTTGGTTGTTACATTTTTGATATGATAGTTTGAGAGCTATCAGCAGTCTGACTTGCAAATTTAAGTACCATTTCTTCCTGTGATACCAAGACCAAAGTGAGCAGAGTCAGAGGCACTTGCCTCACTGTGGAGTTTAACAAAATTTCTGAGTGTCTCATTCTAGTTGTGACCTAAATTACTTCAAATTTGCTGTGAGTTACCAAGAGAGAAACATAGGGGTATTTACATTCATTGTTTAGGTGTCAATAGAACTTTTCAAAGAATCTGACAAAGCCTCAGGTTGTGTGAAAGCAGAAAGAGAAATTCAGAGTATCTGCACTTTTTTACTGGGTTGCACCTGGCCCACCTTTTGATAAGCAAATTTTTGTATCCTCAGTGAAGTAAAATACAAAATTAGAATCAGCTTGCTTTTGGAATTACATGTTTAAAAATAATTTTCTCTAAGACCAACCTACCCATAAACTACAGTAGCTTTGGTCACATTAAAAGAAGTGTTCTCTATTGCTGTTCTTCATCTTTCATCTCCCCATGTTCACTGAGCAGCACCCTGTCCATCTGTAGCTATTTCAGGCACTGGGAGGTTGTTCTAAGATCCCCTGGAGCCTTCTCTTCTCCAGGCTGAAAAACCCAACTCTGTCCTCTTCTAGGAAAGGAGTTCTGGCCCTCTGATCATCTTTATGTCAGTGCAAGCAAAGGAAGGGAACACTTGGTGGATTTTTTTTGAGGAGATATTGGTGGAATGGGAGCTCTGGGACATGTCAGGAAGATTTTGTGAGCCATGGAGAAGAGAGCTGACATCAGGTTAAGGGGTAACTGTGCTTTTTTCTGTGTATTTCTGAAACAACTCCCTTTTATTTCTGCTTTATGGAGATGGATGGGTGAGACAGGCAGCCTGACAGCTCCCAAAATTCTGCTGCATGTTTTCCCTCTTATATTGAAATAACCCTGTGAACAAGTGTGTGTTATCCAGGAGAGTCTCTTTCATTTATATTTATTACAAATTAATGCAGCACTTTTTGTGGTGCTGTAAGTAACTCCTGTTCACGTGAGCACTCATTAAATACAAACCTCATGAAAAACAAGGATAAGGCTCAACATAAGAAATCCAACACACTTAAACCCAGCTGCAGAACAGCAGTGAGTTGTTATGATGCTGCAGACCAGGGCAAAATGCTGCATTTGCTGCTCCAACCCTCCACATAGGGGACAGTGGCATTTCTGAAATAGCCAAGGTCATCATGGAAATCCTCTGCCCCAGTGACAGCACAGATCCAGCTCGCCATACAAATCCTTCAATTTTTGCTCAAGCTCTGCAGAAACCTTGCTCATGCCCTTGGACCAGACAACACTATCAGCCTTAGATTATTAAATGTTTAGAATGCGAGCACAGCCCATGCCACACAATCTGGGGCTGGACAAAACAGTTTACAATGATTTTACGTGTTGTGGAAAGCAACCAAAAATGCTACTGAAGCAGTTCTGGACTGGCTCCTGTAGGTATGGAACTGCAGGCATATTTGTTTGTGTAGGCCACAGGGGAGGAGCATATTGCAAAATATCTTAAAAACCAAGAAAAGAGAGACACTGAGCTGAAGGGGGTTTTTAAACTCTTGAGAACAAACAATATGCTCTTTTAATGAAGCAGTTGTGCATGGAGATCTATGTACACAATTAAAAGACTAATCCTGCTGTAAGTTCACCTCAAGTATTTAATGAATTTCACATGATCCGCCCACTTTTTTTTTTTTTTTCTGTACCTCTGCAATTACCATATCAGCAGCAATAATTCTCTGTTGTTCAAATGCCAGAGACAACATGGCTCTCACATTCCTGAGCGTGGCATATTGTGCTCTTCTGTTTATTGTTTTGGAACAAAATTAAATGTTACTGACTTGCACACCTCACTGAACTTTAACCCACTCTTTGTGATCTTCTTAATGAGATTTGTTTGCCCTGATCCGTGGCTCTCAGTTTCTTATATTTAGTTTAAATTTTGTATGAAATCCATGCTATTCAAATGACTTTTTGAACCACTGCTAGTTTTCCCCTCTGATCATATGTGGAACTACCAATTTTATGTGTGAAGAGTAGGATTATCCGACCTCTTTTTCTCCCTTCCACGAGCTAGAAAGTATGAACTTGTTTCTTTCCAAACATTTTCATGCAATATTTTAATTTACAGCTAGTCTTCAGCAATATAAAAGCACCATGAGCACTGTCTCAAGATTTTGCTTATGTGGGAGAGTTGGTTTGGCTAGATAAATCAGTAACTTTTCTGCCTGTGTGTATGCACAGGACAAGAGCTGATTATTCCAAATTATCAACATTTAATTATACAGTGTATAGGAAGTAGCTGCAGATCAGGCTTCCCATGTGCTGTGCTTTGTTCAAGCACTGATTAGGTTTTAAAAGCCAACTTTCAAAGAGCTTTTGTTTTAAACAGAATTTTCCTTGAACCATATCAATGAGGTGATCAATCACTGGATTTGTGAGCATGTGCTGTTCATGTGTTTATTAAAAAAAGGCCTTTAGCATTTATAGCTGATTGCTTTAATGTAAAAAAATAAAATAAAAATAACCAAACTCACAACAAACTGGTATACTTTTATCCTAGCTATATAAAAAACAATAAGATATAGAATATTATGTAAATAAACCTTTTTTAAGGTCACTCCTCAGTGAAAAATACTTAACTGATGGATTTAAATGACAAGTTAAAGATGTTCTCTGTCTCAGTAAGAACAGGGTATACCAACTGAAAGACAGAGAACTTCTTGTATTTCCAGAAATATTTATTGGGTATCATAACAAATGATGCAGAAAAGTGGAATTTCTCTATCAGTTCCACAGAAAACTCCAAACCCCAAGGGACTGAAAGACAGGCTGGTCTAGCACAGTCTTTGCCCCATGGCAAATGAGTTAGCATCTCTATTAAACTAATTAGCATCTCTGTACATTTGGAAAACAAACAAGAGAATATCTCAGCTTCATCTTTGCCTTCACCTCCATAAAGGAGCTCTTCTCAAAGGCTCTGACTCTCTAAAGACTCCACAAATGTACAGTGGAGCAATTTCAGCAAAATGCTTGATACCAAAAGATGCAAGATTTATTCTTATTTCAGGCAGGCTTTCAGAGGAACAGATTTTGAATTGCCCAAATTAACACATTTACAGTTCAGGGAGAATAAACACCCTATTGGGATGTGTTGAAATATGAGCACATGGTGCAAAATCAGCCTGTGAGTTATAACTTTTTTTTAATCACACTGATACAAGCAATGATTTTTTTTTAAGCTATTGCCTGATTGCTGAACTCACTTTATTTATCCACCTTAAAGTCTCCCTTTTATTTACCTATTTTTTTACCTCCCTTTACCTATTTATCTACCTCTGGATCTCAGAAGCACAACCCCTTCTTTTAATAAATATTATTAATTTCATCAGGGAGCTGCCAATAGTTATTTCATCAGATAATTTGTGACACTGAGTGTGACACAAAGCAGTATTTCCTTGGTGTACATCACTGTGATTTAGCAAAAAAACCACCAGGACATCTCAGAGAATCACTTAAAAGAAATCTCTAGTAACATGCAGTTAATGGGGATGAATTGATCCAGGAAAAAGATCATCTGTCTTTACTTTATCCAGGGAAGTTTTACTTAAAAATCTGAATTCATTTGTGAGTGGGGGTCAAAAAGGTGACCTGTTAGACAAAAGAAAAAAAAGCCCCAAACCTGCTGAACCTGACCATTGATCATCAAGAAGAGACACTTTTTAGGGAGATTATGTGAACTTGGCCTTTTACTGTTTTCTGCACTTCTCAAACATCCCACTATCCCAAACTGGATTGAGCATGATGGAGAATACATTTTCCCCTTTATGAAACATAAACCTATCTTATCCTTTTTTTTTTTGCACTTGCTGTACTCTCTGCCTTAGCGTCCTGTGGCAGTAAGCTCCGAGATTTCACTATTTGCTAAGTAAAGAACTTCCTCTAGCTGCTAAAATCACTTTGAAATGCCACAATCATGTGCTCTCTCTATGTGTGCACGCACAGAATATCCACTTCCATTCACGATTGTTCTTGCTGACAGACTCCCACTCAGCTGGCACCTCCGAATTCGTGCAGGACAGCAGAGCCAGAGTGGAAAACCAGACTGAAACAACATCTTTGGAGTTGTTCCCTGCTAACCTGCAGAAGCTCTTAAATGCTAAGGCAGGGAATTCGTGCTCAGAATCCGGGATCTCTGTTCTTCCATGATATAAAGCAGGATGGGGGGCAATCTAATGGGAAGAAAAGATGTGGCTATAACTTTAATTTGCTGGTTAAAAGGATTCTGGCCTTTCTGAATCAGCACCAGGGCTCTGTCTAATCTCCTTCCTCCACTCATGTTGCAACAGAAAGTTGCCTAAGTGAGCGATGTTGGCTCTTTGCCACTCAATATTTCCCTTCACCGGGGAAACCCCCAGCTGGCTTTTCCAGCCAGTTTTATGGCCCCAAAGGCAGGATGAGGCACCTCACCACCTTCTGGAAGAATTTGAAGGCAAAGATGGGGGTGAGGTCACAGGAGAAAAGCTCAGAGCAAGCTATTCCTTCCACTTTATTAGCTGATGCCTCTCGTTTAACACATCGATCATCCCTGCTTTTTTTATTATTGTTATTTCAGGGGGGAGTTGCCAGGACTGATTCATTGTTTTTGGACAGGCAAAGAGGAAGCAGTGTGCAAACTGAGCAGTTTGACAACTGAGAAGCATTTAAGCTTATAGCAAAAAAAAAAAGGAAAAAAAGCTTCTGAAAGTTCTTTGTCTCTGCCATCCAGCAAGCATATCCCTCCAGGAGGAAAAATCTGTGATTCAGGGGGAAAATCCCATGACAAAGCCTTCAGCCCTAACAATTGCATGTAAGAGAGCTTAAGTCATGGGAAACTCCTGTGAATGGAGCTGCATGAATAAAAAGAAACATGCAGCAACATGAAACACGCCAAGCTTCAGGTTTAACCGCAGGCTGGAAACGTGGGCCATGCTTAGATGGTTGAGCATCTGTGTCTTTCCAGCCAGAACAGGCCTAATTTCAAGGAAAAGGCAGAGCACTGTCCTGTGCATGGCCTGACTTTGCATCAAGCATTCAACATTAAATTTCTGCCATTTGTTCAGTGAAAACGAGGAGCTGGGTATTCTCAAAGGATTACAGGGATTGCTTCTCCAGGCCTGGGGGAGCCCAGGACCGTGTCCAGGTGGCCTGGATGTTATAAACACCTTGGAAAACTCGGCTCTGTCTTCAGCAAAGCAAGGCAAACAACGGAAGAAAACTTAAATTTGTTGTTTTGTGGTTTGTTTTTCCATCTAGCATGAGACAGCCTGTGGGCATGGTCGGAGCCAGCAGCCCTGGCCCCACCAGCCCCTGCTCATCGTTACAGAACCACTGGGATAGCAGCAGAGCAGCCTTGAAGGCGCGAGCATTAGGGAGAAAAAAAAACCAAAAACACCAAAAAAATCCTCCAAAAAACCCAACAAAACAATTAATTGAGTTTTTTTGGGGGGGCGCCCGCAGCCTCCTGGGAAATGGAGTTCGCCCGGCCTGTGAGGCGAGGAGCAATGGCCGCGCCGCTCCCCCGCTAGGCCTGTTGGGAGTTGTAGTTTTTATTGACCTCACCAGAGCAGCAGCCAAAGGCGAACAAGACTACACTTCCCGGCGTGCACCTCTCTGCCGGCCTCACCGCGCCCTTCGGCTGTAAACAAACATGGCGCAGGGCGATGGCGGCGGCCGCGGGCGGCCCTGAGGGTCTGTGAGTGCCGCTGTCCGCCGGAGCTGCGGGCGGCTCCTCTGCTTCCCGAGCGGCGGCTCCTCTGCTTCCCGAGCGGCGGCTGCGGTGAGGGTCACCGGGGCTGGCGGCACACATGGATGACAGCAAGGTAGGGGAGCTGCGGGGCCCACGCGGGAGCTGCAGCCGAGAGCAGCCGGGGAGGCGCTTGGGGCACGGAGCGTTCTGAAATCTGCTCTGGAAGGGCTCTGCTCCCTGCAGCCGCCAGGAAGGAGGGATTGACCCCTTCGTTCGTGCTTGCAGCGCTTCGGTGCTGCTTCTGGCGTTCCCTAAATGTCCAGGCATGGGCCAGAGGCTGGGGACAAGCAGTGCTGGGGTGCAGTGGCTCATTCTCCCATTAGCACCCTGATTTTATTAGATAATTAGCATCTGTACACAAATAGTGAGGTAAAAGGGCAGCAGATTGAGTTTACTGGGTGCTGGAGCTTGGATTCTCCCAGCATTGTTTCTCGGGAGCAGAGCAGTGGCTGCTGAAGGTGCAGGGCTTCGCTTAAACAGAACCAAATGCAAGAAGATGCACAAGGAATTAATCTTTATTTGCCCCTAAAGCAGGGCCTGCAGGGGCAGCTGCCCGTGCAGCATTTTGCAGCTCAGACAGCTGAGTTTGGATATTTCAGCTCATGGAGTGCTGTTTTTGCTGTGTCCTGGGGGTTGTGCTGGAGACAACGCTTGAATGTGACTGTGACAAAATGACATAGCCTGCCCTGATCTGCCTTATCAAAGGGGGAAAATGCTTGATCAAATCTCTTAGGGAATCAAAAAACTTAGAGGCCATCAATGATTTGGCAACCCACAATCCACAGAATGCATTTTAAATACATGAAAAGCTTATGGTGATCTGTTTCAACAGATTAATTAAGGCCTTGTCTGAAAGCTGTGAAGGAGATTGGGGGAAATGTGCATCCCTGATGTCTCACAACTCTGAGAACTGCATGAAAGTTTGTGCAATTGGGGCAGTAGTTTGGAAGATCCAGCAGATTTAGTTCTGGAGGCATATATAGTATTTTCTGATTTTTATTTCTTGTGTTCTTCTCTATCAGATTTAGGCTATTTGTACTACCCAACTTCCAGATTTTTAATTTTAAAATCATTTTTGATCTACCACTGTGTCATGTGGTATCCTGCTAGTCTGCATTTTTTTTTCTTTCCTGAAACATTTTTGACACATTTATTAAATGTAATCAATATTTTAACAAGTCAGTAAGACTTTTTTTTTTTTTTTTTTTTTTTTTTTTTTAACTGATGTTAAGCTGAGTAGGAAAAAAAACCCCAAAAAACAACAGAGTGGAATATCCACTCTTCTTCCTATCTTCACTCCCAAGCAGAGTTTTTATAGTTCATGAGGTTGCAGGTCACCCTGAGGGTTTGGTGACTGTTCAAAGATGCCATTTCCCTTGGGAGGGCTCTTCCCATTGCAGGTTGCTGTGTCAGGATGAGGCAAGCACTATTTATACCTCATTTTATACCAACTGTGGTTACAGCTGGAGCCAGCGTGTCCTTGAAATCTCCTAAAAATTCCACTGAGTCATGCTTTCCTCTTGCTGAGAGGCTTGGCTTGTAAAAGGAATTTCCCTGCAAAACCCCAAATCAGCTAAATTGTGTTGGTAGTGTAGTGACCAAATGCATCCAAAAACGTAGGATTCTATTTAGTGAGCACACAGCTAAGTCTTAAGCAGATATATAAATAGAAATTAATCCTAAAACTTTCATCATTCAAGGTGTTCAGTGTACTAAGAATGTCGTGTTCAGCACAGATGCATAAAGAAGACTGTCTTGGTGGCAATACAAGATTTATTTTTTTTTTTTTAAATCATGAGCCAGGATTAAATACCCAGTTTTCACAAAATGTTATGGGTCAGTGCTGATGTTCAGGGGGTGCCACTGCACAGGTGACAGCTTTCCTCTCCCACCAGGAAGGACTCACAGCCTCACACAAGGAATTGTCCACACTGTGCCCTGTACATTTTCTCAGTGGGAACTTAAAACTTAAGTTCCCACCAACTTAAACCAGGCACTCTGCTAGACCTGTCTCTGTTAGGCTCAGGGATAGGCAGCTCACTCCACCATGTGTATCCTCCCAGCCCACTGCACAATGAAATAAAACTATTCTTGCTGCTTTGGAAGGTTTAAAATCATCCATTTTACTCACTCCTTGCAAATAGGAGCATAAGTGTCATCTGAGCAATGCTGAGCAGCAGATTCTTAAAACATTTAATGATTTGAAATTGCTCATATCAAATTATAACCAAAGCTATTAAGGGTTCATATCTCCAAGTAGGCAGCAATGAGAATGCTTTATGGTTGGACATGATCCTGAGTGGAAGATTTCTCCAGAACACTGAGAACCCTGAAGCAAGAGATCAGCAGTTGCTGGATCCAAAAATATAACAATATAATATCTTTTCTGTGCAAGGCAAGGATATTTATAATAAAAGAGAGCAGCCCATTTTTTTTTGTGGTGGTAGTTTGGCTTTTTCACTTGTTTTTAACTTCATTGGAATAACAAAAGTGATTTTATGTTAAAAACTCTTTTTATTTCTCATTTCTAGCCATAAACTGAAAAGTTAATTACCCAAACAAGTATTGTCAGGGTCCCTATAAACCTCAGTAATTAATACAGAAGATTGCAGAGAGATGCATAAAACTGTATTTTAATATTTACTAAGAAGAGTTATCAACTAACAAGAATATGAAAAATACTTTTTACCGTAGCTCCTATTCTCTGCTTCCCAATGTATAAAATAAATACATATAATAAATACATATGTTATTTATGTGTAAACTAACCAAGGCATTTCACCCATAGAAACCACTACAACAGAGGTTCTCATTTTTCCTCTAAATACTTCAGAGATGCTCAAGTGCTCTTCTAACAGGAATTAATAGCCAAGGTACAGGTCCATCACTGAACTCTTTCCCTTGCACACCACAAATAGCTCAAACCATAGCCAGGAGTGTGTTTCCATGAGAGGACAGACCTTGGCATGCCTGAAAGAGGACACTTTCCCTTCTTTGGAGCTCCTGCCTTGGCCACATCTGGTTGGTTTTATCTTACTTTGCACTACACTAGATTTTCTGAGCTAGAAAATCTTAAGGGGATCACCTTGATGGAGTAAAGCATTACTCAAACTGTATTCAGCATTCAAGTGTAGAAGAGCTTCATTTTTTTCCCTTTCCTCTTCTGAATGTATTGTGTTTGTTTCATTATCATGATGTCCATTAAGTACTTTCTGTTCCTTCATGTGCTTATGGTAGGCAGCTACTCCTGAATAAATTAGGAGGGACAATACAGAGAGGGTAGGATTATGTTGGCATGTGATTGTTGACTCACTTTCCAGAGAAAGAATAGGCTCAATTGTATAATCCTTTTTTTTCCTCTTCATTCTGGCACACCAGTTCACTATGTTATTGTTTTTATTGCAGCTTGCTAAGTTTGCAGAACAAGTGACTTCTTTGAATGTTAAAAATGACTTCTTTTGTAGCTTTTCACAGTAAAAGTGTCTTTTTATTATGAACTCTGATATTTTGAACACTGCCTATTAGAAAAAGTCTTGTCTGCGGACAGGATGATGAAATACTGAGGCAGCAGTGAAATTCTTGCACGCAGGTGTGTGTGTTAGGCGTGTTTCTCCACACTCCCTCCAGTCAAACAGTGTGGTCAGAATGCAAACAAAGAGCAATCCTGGCTTCAGAGGGGAGCTGGGGTGTGTGGCTGAGGTACTGCTGACAGGGTGATACTGCACACTGACCAGTGAATGAAGCTTCACACTGTATTTAAGACTTTCTTGTGCTGTGCTCCCATGTTAAGAGTGAAATATTTGGGTGGGGAAGCACGGAGTAAACACAGAGGAAACTTATTTTTTTTTAAATTTTAATTTATTTGCAGCAGGAGATGCTTTCAGAGCTGTGAGAAAGGAACCACAAAGATTAGGAGAAAGTGATTGCAAAATCTGCATTCCATAGGGCAAGAAACTGGGGAATTGCATTTCTGCAAAGGGTCTGAATTAGGAACAGGGTGAGTTGAACACTGACAGGTTGTGTGAATTTTTGAATCTGGACAAGGCCAGAGTGGTGATGTACTACTGGGGCAAAGGCAGCAGAGACAGTGTGTGTAACTGAGATTCCTGTTTAGGAAAACTCCTCAAGATTCCTTTGAAAGAAATCTGGCCCAAGGAAGCTCAGATGGCTAGTGAATAATTCTGAATTTAGAGTAGGCACTGTTGACTGCAGCAAAACTAAGTTTTGAATTGTATCGATAGAAACAAATATATTTTTTTTTCTAAATTATAGTGTTAAACTCCATAATATAGTATTTCCAGACCTGGCAAGTACTAGGGGCTTTGGGTGATTAAACCAATTTCAATACAAGCTGACTATGCCTTCTAATACCCAGATACCCTCCTAAATATCTGAAACAGAGTGTTCAGTTCTGAGTTCCCCAGTATGAGAGAGAAATAGAGCCACTGCAGAGAGTCCTGAGAACTTCACAGCTCCAGAATGTATATGCAAGATTTTATGCTTGGGACTCTTAGTGGTTACAATCCCATAGTTCCAGCATTACTTTTGCAGAACAGGATCTTTATTGTCCCTTTCTTTCCAGGTGGTTGGAGGCAAGGTAAAGAAACCAGGCAAACGAGGTCGCAAACCAGCCAAAATAGACTTGAAGGCAAAGCTTGAAAGAAGTCGTCAGAGTGCAAGAGAGTGCAGAGCCAGGAAGAAACTGAGGTACCAGTACCTGGAAGAGTTGGTTTCCAGCAGAGAGAGAGCCATCTGTGCTCTCAGAGAGGAGCTTGAAATGGTAAGGAGCTATCATTTAATCATTTACTGACCCTCAGTATTATCTGGGACCTGCCCTCGTGGACATTTGTTCTGGAGACCACAGTGACTGACATTTGGCTGGCCAGGAGATACCAAAACATCAGATGCTTCCAGCTGTTTGCCTGCTTTGGGGTGTAGAATATGAATTCATGTCACAAGTTCTCTGCTGGTTCCGAGCTGGAAGCAAGCAAAGCGCCTTTACATTTGAGTTTGTTGTTTTCAAAATGTTTGGATTTGAAAAACCTTTGATAGAAGTAGATTGTGGAAAGAGGTGTTAAAATATCAAGGGTAAAACATATATCCACGGTGTGGCTTTCAGTGGATTCTTGCTCCTTGTGTAGGTGGTTCCAGCATGTGTTAAGATGGGGGTCTTGGCCAAATGAACAGCATTAACCAAAGAGAATTTATCTGGAAATACAGACACAGCTCTCAGTGAGGCCACTGGAATGTCACCAGTGCTGAGGACACTGCCTTGACCTGGCTTTGGAGTTGATGAATGGGCAGAGCTAATTACTGCAAGGCAATAGGTTTAGGATCAGGTGAAAAACCAGTTTTTTTGGTGTGCTTCAGCGTTTGGCAATGAAGAATCTAAGATGAGGAAAGCAGAAATAAAGCACATGTGCTTCAACTGTGCCTTGTGCAGTGGGAAAGGACCTCTTAATAGCCCATCAGCCCCAGAGTCATGTGAAATATTTGTTTTTAATAGGCCATGAACTGGAACGGAATTCTGGCATGCCAGCAGCGAGAAATTGCACAGAGTGTTCCATGTTGTTTAATAATTACAGTATTCTGTCCAGTGCTGCCTGTGAGCAGCAGTTTATTGACTGAAAGAGGCTGTGCTGAGGCCAGGTATGCAGCCATGGACGCGTGCTCAGCTCGTTAGTGCTCTGCAGTTTCATAAGAGGCTTCAACTCAGGAAATTCAGACCTTCAGTGAATATTTTGGAAGGTGAAGATCACAGTCTTGTTTTGTCTGCTGATGTGATCCTGGCAGTTTGCTAATGCCTAATGTGTTTGCATGTTTTAGTACAAGCAGTGGTGCATGGCCATGGACCAAGGGAAAATCCCCTCGGAAATAAAAGCCCTGCTGACTGGAGAGGAGCAAGGCAAAGCACAGCAGAACTCCACCAAACTTGCCAAGGCTGCCAAGACAGAAGCAAACAGCAGCAATCCCTGTGAGTATCCAGCCTATGATTGAATTCCTGTTTTGTTACATCTTTTGTGGTGTAGGAGGATGGCTGTGGTGTGGGAAGAAACATAAGGATGTGCTTTTGTGCACAAATAGTTGAAGCAAAGAGCTCAGTGGGTGGTGCAAAGGCTCTGTGTAATGTTTGCATGGACAACACAGAAATTACACTACAGAGGAAGCCGGGCAGTTATTTACACCAAAACCTGTAAAGACCTTAATGTTTTACAGTATTTTCTGTTTTCTTACTGCAAGGTAAATGGAGCACGTGAAACATAATTGAATTTTAAAAGCCCCATGAAGAAAACAGTGTTCTAAATGCAAGCACTCCAACAGAGGAGTGCTGGACTTGGGATTTCCCATGCAGTCTTCTTTCTGCCTCCTTTATGCTTGTGCAGGGAATGGAATAGAGTTCTTCTGGGAATTGGAAGGTGAAAAGATCTTATGATGTAAAGTCGTGTGGGAGAGAGTGAAGGGAGAAGGGAGAGAGTGAAGGTGTAGCATGGGCAAAGCTGTATCTTACGTCTAATTTTGTAATAATTAATGTGGCAGGCTAAATTACACCTCACTGAACATTTTTTTAAAAACAGGAGTTTCTAGCTTTATGTTTTTAAGAACCAACATGAAAACCACCTTTTTAACCAAAGCAATTTTCCCCCCTGGTTCATATTCACAGGAGGCTGATGCAGAACCTTCCACAGTGCAGCAGAGGTGGCTCTGGAGCTCGCAGAAGGAAGAATGCTGTTCTGAGGAATCACTGCATCCCCAGGTGCAGGGGGAAGGATCCCAAGCTGCTCTCTTCTCTTTGCTCCTCCCCACATGACATTCTTGGATTATGGTGTTGTTGAGGCTTCGTGGAGTGGGGCTTTTGGGGCACTGGGTGTTTGTGTAAGTGGAGCCTTATTCTTCCTTTTGCTGCACTGCCATCCCCAGACACAGCTATGGCAGCTTTGGGGCATTCCCAGCACGAGAGTGGGGCTGATTGTACACCAGAGCCCAGAATGATGCTGGCTTTGGGTTTGGTGGTTATGTGGTGGTTGTTAACTGTTGTGGGAGTCTGGGAGGTTCTGTAAAAGAAAAGCAAGAGAAGGATCCTGTAACAGCTTTGCTACAGCCAAACCCAGTACTGGAGGTCGAGAAGGTGCTGTGACTAAAGCTTTCAGGAAGGAGGTTTGTAGCAATGGCATTTGTAACCTAAATGAAGGTGTTCCTCGTGGCATCTGCCTGGAATGCAGCATGTCTTTTTGTGACTGGGATTCTCAAAGAGAGGGACTGGAAATACTTCATGCTTCTGCCCATACTTCTTCCACCAGGTGCATTTTCCACCCTCTGTGCTCCTGGTGCAAGGCCTGTCATGGATCCTGCTTCCAGCAGGGGAGCAGCAGCCATTCCCTCTCACCCACTGGGCCCTGACACCTTTCTGTACCCACATTTTGGGCCCTAATACCTTTCTGGACAGCTTAATGGGAATTCTGCTGTGCTGTCCCAGTTTCCCAGCCAAAGGTAATGCCTGGAACTGGTAGGAAGGAAAGCAAGGTGCATCAGTTTGGTTTTGTGATAAGAAAAGTGATGGCAAAACTCTTGGGGGCTGATATACTCATCCTAGTTATTGACAGGTAACCTGCCACTTTCCTCAGACTGCTCTTTCTCCTGGATGTGCTTTTTGTATTCATATGATGCAATGTGGAGAGTGGAGCTCTCAGGATTTTCAGAGGGGGTTTGGCTTGCTTATTCTGTTTTGTTTATGACAATGTCCTTCTCTGTATTTTATGAAATGCATGGAACATTTTTTAATCTTATGTTTTCAGCATTGTTTCATAGAATAAATATTACAATGAATGACTTTGCTAGACTGAATGTTGCCTTCTTTTTATGGAACTAATTGGGTCTGTTTAGCATTATCTCAATTCAGGACGAGTCAAAAGCACTGAAAATAGTCAAGTGCTGTGTTTCAGTGTACAGCACAATTATTTTCAGAATTCCATTCTAAGCACCTGTATGCTGAACTTGAAGCATACAGGTGCTTTTATTAGCAAAAACCTGGTTTTGGATATTAGTGAGAATTTTATAAAGCAGCAATTTCAAGGTAATTTGATTGACAAGAATGCTTCCAAGTGCTAATTTCTACCCTTTATGCCATTTTTCTGCCACGCTTGATTTGAAAATCCACATGGAGGTGTTAAGAGTGGAGTATTAGCACTGCTGCACTCCCATTTCCTTTCTGTTGTCAGGAACCTTCCAAGGAGCCCTGAGAGCCTTTGAGGACACAATTTTACTGTAGCAAGGCACAGGGAGAGCTTAGCTAGTAAGGAATCAAGCTACAAGAAAGAGCCATCTGTGGCTCCCAGTGCTTGGCAGCAGTTGTTTGTCCTGTGTAGGTGACATTTGGAAGCCTGGACTCCCTGCAAAACTCCTCTGCTGCCCTTGAAACAAAAAGAAATTGAGCTGAAGTGTTTTTCTTAAAGAGAAGTCTCTGATGATGTTTTACCTGGACAGGAGCTTCTGGCAGTCAGCATGACCAACATGTGGGAAGTGATCTCTGAAGATGCAGTTCTGCTGAGGGCCACATCCCCATCATCCCACTTACAGAAAAAAAAACAAACCCATATGACCCCAAGAACAAAAATTCTGAGAAAGATGCCCTGAATTAGTGTGAAAGACCAAGTCAGTAACATGGCAAGAGCTGTTTCAGAATCTGCAAAAAGCCAGAAGGGAGATCAGCTCCCAGCAGTGAGTTAATGAGGCAATCAGGGCTGTTCCTGCTGCATTTACAGCTAACTGGGAGCTAATCTGAAATCTTGCTAACTCCGGGTGTTTTGTAATCATTTTCCTCCCTGTGTTTGGATCAATATGGGGAGGGACTCTGTGAACAGAGGACACAGTAAATCTCCAGGGCTGGAGAGGAGTGCTCCAGTGCCTTTGGAAATAAGGTGTGTGATTGCATCAATCCATGGGTGGCCTCTGCTGCCTCATTCTACATGGCCACAAAAAAATTCAAGTCCTTGATCAGTCCCTCCTTCCTCAAACCACGTAAACAAAAGCATCTCCTGCTTTTACTGGTGCAGGCAGACAAAAAACTCGTGTCTGGCCAGGCATGAGACAGGAACAAACGAAATTATTTGGTGATGTAATCCTTTTTTTCTATTCCTCTGCAAATGTGGGACCAAAGAGGGAGCTGGCGTCCAGTGGTTGAGATGCTGCACACAAAGGAATTACTGCTGCCTTTGTCACTCCTGAATTTTATCCAGACACCAGTTTCATGAAACAAATGAAAGACTTTGTATGCGTTAGGAGCAATGTAGAAAAAACTGTGTTTCAGAAGGTGACATTTATACAACAATCTTCCAGTAGGTGTGCTGTGTTTTACTAGAAGCCAGGTCAAATAAAGCTGCTCTAATTTATAATTCTATTCTACAACACTTGCTAAGCCGAAAAGAGCCAGCTAATAAAGACATATTAACTTACAGAATCACTTAGGGAGTTAATAACCCTTCCTTTGAGCATATAGGTCTGGCTTTAATAAACTTCAAATCTGCTTTTTGTTCTTTTAAACAGGAAGGATCTGATACTGAGAAAGGCTGAGCACTCAGAATTCCAGTTGAAATTGATGGCGTGTGTTCAACACCCTGAAAAACCAACTCCTAAATCAATGTCAGTTCAACCTGATTTTAAATGGGTTGAGCTGATGAGACTGAAAAAGCTCTGGGGATTCTTAAGTGGGCATATGGAAATCCTTAAGTGCAATTATGGGTGATGGCCACTTTGGTATCACCTCCGTGGGATTGGTAGAAAAATAGGTACAATGATGTGAGTCGCTGCTTCTCACTAATCCCAACCCCTCAACTGGAAAATTTTAGGATATACTTAACTAAAAATCCATCTTTCTACTGAAATAAAAAGGGAGGGAGGTAATTTGACAATTTGTAATAGGAATTCCCGAGAGCAAGTCACTTAATACCAAAAATAAACGGCAGTGATGGAATTTCCACTTAATGTGTGTGTGCTTAATGGAAAAAAAACTTGAATGGTTGGCACTGTATCATGTTCTTACACAGGAAACATTTAAAACTAAAAGGTGGATGGGCAAGAGACCTGGGAGTGCTTTCTCCCAGAACTTTTCCTTTGCAGATCAGGTTGAGATGTGTTTCTAAACCAGGAGTTTATTCTGTTTATTTTGTGTCTGTATTGATCAGGCAAATCCTACGAAATTTTCCATTTCTTGCTTAGATAATCCATGATCTTCCTGCTGTCTCTGTGACCTTGGCAAACCAAGAGGTACCGAGCCCTTCCATCACTTGTCCTGAAATGATGGAAAGAATGAGAAAGATTTCTCTTTGCTCTTGTGTTTTCACAAGTTTGGGTTAAAAGAAACCATGGCACGTTTGGCTTAAGAGGAACCATGGCAAGTTTGGGTTAAGAGGAGCCATGGCAAATTTGGGTTTAGAGGAGCCATGGCAAGTTTGGGTTAAAAGGAACCATGGCAAGTTTGGGTTAAAACAAACCATGGCAAGTTTGGGTTAAAACAAACCATGGCAAGTTTGGGTTTAGAAGAAACCATGGCAAATTTGGTTTAAAAGAAGCCATGACAAGCAGAGCCGTGCTCACTCTGCTGCAGGTGTGATTGGGATTTTACTGCTGTGCAAAGGTGGTTGAAGAGCCCCAGGCTCCAGACTTCACCCATAGGTGCAGGGTTATGCCCCTGATGTCAGTGCAGAGCTACCAGCTCTCAGCCTGGGGACTTTGTATCCCTATTTGTGGTGTCATGGCAATCCTGGACTTTTCCTGGCCATTTTCTGTGGTTAAAAGCCTTCTGAAAGGTGGGGAAACACGATGGACTTGAATGAACAAGGTCCTGGGTGCCTCTGGACTAACAGGAGGTGACTCTCATTCCTCATTCTATTCAGTTCCTTCTCTTTTATAATAAAATTATAACCAAAAGAACAACAATTGTGTTTTGATCTCCCACCCAGAGTTTAAAATAATGTTGCAGAGTTGACCCGGCCTGCTTATCCTAGATCTGATTTTACTGTCAATTAAATGACAAAGAAAAAACTAAGAATATGGTGATGTTTCAGGGAGAAACAGCCAGCCCTGAATATGAACCACAGAGAAAATACTGGTCTTGTCTCACTTTCAAGGTCCTCTTATCTTCTAACTCATGGGAATTTTTTGCTGGTGGCTTTAATGAGAAATGCCAGATCCTTATTTCACGGGGATTTCTGAATTTGTGAAACACAGCCTGGAAGTGTTCCCGTGGTCAGTAAGGGTTCTTCCAACCCTACTTCACGTCGCAAAGAAGGAGGAAGGAAGTTTTTTTACCAGACATGTGGGATTATTTCTCAACAAAAGGGATTCCCCACTGCCCTGTTGCGAGCAGAGATTCTCCTCAGAGGCTCCAACTCACCGAGGAGTGCTTCTGCTCCCTGCTGATGGCAAAGGGAGATGCTCAGCCCTGTTTGTTACACCCTGGAGTAAATTACTACTGCTGCTCTTGTTCTGTTCAATTCCATTTCAGCAGCACTTTCAGGATCCAGGCATGAACAGGAACCCAAATATGCCACGTTTGCTCTGAAAGCAGAGGAAAAAAGATAATTCTGCTATGAGGACAGGCTGGTCTGGAACCAATTCTGTGCAAGAAATAAAAAAGCTGAGGAAAGAACTAACTGAGAATGTGTGTACTTCTGGGCAATGCTATGGGAGCTGAGAAAATGTGTCAATGTTCTGCACACACAGGCTCAGTGCAATGCTTATTGGTGAGATTGATAACTGGGAAAAAGGAAAAAAAAAAGGGAAAAAAAAAAAAGCTCTCTGTTTTAGGAAGTGTGGATGATTTTGGGTGAAGAGATTTGCATTCAGAGGGTGCAGAGAAGCTCCTGCCTATCCCCACTGGTCCCACAGGGGTTAAAACAAGCAGCGATTCTTTCTTTCTTTCCCTTTCTCCCTGCAGATAGAGAGTGTAAAGAAACTCTTATTTTGCACATGAGCATTGCCTGTGATTCTGGGAGAGCAGTTCCCAGAGCAGAATGTGGGAACTGAAATGAAATAAAAACCAATGCATCAAACCCAAGGCATTTAATAAAATAAAACATCTCTTTATTCCCCTCCTAAAAGCTGTGTTAAAAATACCTAACTGTACATTGGTTCAAAAGGGAGAGAAAGCTCCTTCTTCTGGGGGTACAGAGTAACTTTTCAAAGCATTTATGCCCATTAGACAAAGGTATTTGGGGGATTGGATGGAATAGGCCAGGCAAGCTTTCTTTCCTTGGCTTCCCTGTTAAAAGCGTCATAGGTGGAGTCTTTGGTGACACTTTTGGCCGTAGCTGGAATATCTGCAATACCAACATGGTTTTTTTTTGCTATCCTGGAACTGGTGGTGATGGTGTACGCGTTGCTTCTGTAGCATTTCATGGCAGACATGCAAAAAGTCTCTTTCATTCCTCTCCTGAAGTTTGCGTTGTAGATGGAGTAGAGGGTTGGTTTGGAGGCTGAAGAGCTGAAGGAGATCCAGGTGACAGCCAGGAAAAGCAAGGAGCTCTTTCTGTAGTCTGTTTCCTGTGGGTGCCACAACTGTGCGGTGAAAAAAGGGAGCCAGGACAGGAGGAATATCGAGTTTAACATCAGGAACATCTTGATGGTTTTCACTTTTGTTCTTGGAACAATATTCGTCGTTCTCCTGACGGTCATTCCGTCTGTGCCTATTCTCCAAATGTATTTAACGACCTTCTGGTAAAAAAGGATAATGAGGAGGGCTGGAATCAAAAACACTAGCAAGAGGTGGGTGATACCATAGGCAGCTCCTTGCCAAGAATCGGGGAGAAAGAAGTTGCAGTGGTGTTCGCTGCTGGAACCGTAGAGGAAACAAGCCGGTGACGCAAAGAGAGCCCCGCAGAGCCAAGAGGCCAAAATCATTTTTTTAGCTTTGCCCCTGGACACTTTGAAGCTCAGGGGGTAGACGATGGTGTAGAATCGATCCACGCCGATGGAGAGGAGCACGTAGGTCTGCACTCCGGGCGTGAGGTAGTGCAGGTAGCGCACCAGCCGGCACACCCCGCTGCCCAGCACCCAGCGGCCCCAAGCCAGCTTGCCAAGGCAGCACCAGGGGCGCGCTGCCCACGTGCTCAGCAGATCCGCGCACGCCATCGACACCACAAAGTAGTTGGTGGTGACTGCGTCCTCCTGCTGTGGATCACCAGGCACACCAGCAAGTTGCCCGGCACGGAGATCAGCCAGAGCGCTGCCCAGAGCGCGCCGGCAGCGGCCATTTCCCCCGGCCTCAGCCCGGCCTGGGGCTCGCTCAGGTTCCTGGCCCAGCCGGGGCCCGCGGGCTCTGCCAGCTCGGAGCCAGCAGCGGGGCTGGAGCCTTTGGGGCTGCTCGAGTTCTGCAGCAGGAGCAGGGCAGGCAGGAGGAAAGGACCGCTGCTGTTATCCATGCTGACAGCAAACTCGGCCACCTCTTTAGCTCAGGCTGCAGACAGAGGGGAGAGAAAAGGTTTTGTTTAACAACTGTATGTGAAAAACCCATCTTAACCTACCAAAGAATATTCTCAGTAGCAGAAATATCCACTGTGACTTCTGTATTTCTGGCAAACACTGAAATTCAATGTCTGGGATGCTCTGTGGCTGATCTGCACTCTCTGTCAGAGGGACCCCACCCCACGCCATGCCCTGCTCACTCCGTGGTGATTCCCAGCCTTTTGTCCCCTTTCCCTTGTGCTCCTCACAGCCTCACTCGATGGATGTGTGCACCATCACCCCAACACTGCCTTTGTGGGGTGGATGAGGAGGGCAGGGCAAAACAAAGGGTGCCCAGGTGATGAGAAACCTCAGCAGGTTCTGGACTATCACCATGAATGTCCACCTGACCCCATTTTTACAGCCCCTTTTTTGTTTTCCTCCGAGCAGGATGTCTGTGATGGGAAGCATGGAGGTGATGAGAGGCCTCAGACCAGAGAAGGTTCTGGACCATCACCATGGATATCCACCAGCCCTAACCTGACCCCATTTTTACAGCCCCTTTTTTGTTTTTCTCGGAGCAGGATGTCTGTGATGGGAAGCATGGAGGCGATGAGAGACCTCAGACCAGAGAAGTTTCTGGACCATCACCATGAATGTCCATCTGATCCCTTTTTCACAGCCCCTTTTGTGTGTTTTCTCAGAGCAGGATTCCATGGTGGAAGCAGGGAGGCAACAAAGGCCTCAGAGCAGAGAATTTCTGGACCACACATGAATGTCCATCTGATCCCTTTTCACAGCTCCTTTTTGTGTGTTTTTCTCGAGCGACAAGAGTGTCCGGAGTGGTGGGAAGCAGGGAGGCAACAAGAGGCCTCAGAGCAGAGAAGTTTCTGGACCATCACCATGAATGTCCATCTGATCCCTTTTTCACAGCTCCTTTTTGTGTGTTTTTCTCGGAGCAGGATGTCCATGGTGGGAAGCTCTTTCCTTGGCGCTGGGACACTGCCCAAGGAAATTTCCTGATTTTGAGCAGCCTCAGCACCAGCACCTCCCACTGTGAGTGTGACTGTTTTGATCCTGAGTGATCCTCAGACCCTTCTGGATGAAGGGAACTGAATTTCGGGGAGCCCTTCAGCCTTCAGGGTGTGCGTGAGTGCATGCACTTGGGGTGATCATCCTTGTCCCTGTCACCCTCCAAATGCCATAAATTCCAGTTTTCCTGAGGGTGTTACTGGTGGCAAATTGTTCTCCTGCACCTCCAGGGCTTTGTCCTGTTCCGAGGAGCAAGGGACAAAAATGCCTGCAGGGATAGATTGTTTCCAAGGCTGAATTTGGCCAGATGGGTGGGTTGGTCTCAGCCTATCTCAGGGATGAAATGGAAAACCAGCTAATTTTAGTGTCTGCACACATGCAAACACCCTGCTGCTGTCTGGTGTCCTCCCAGGCATCATTTTGGCGTGCAAAACCCGCTAGAAACACGAAGCTTTTTCTGTGGGTCTGCTGTGAGAAGTCTCAGCTCCACAGCTCGATACTGTGCCAGATAAATCAGGATTCAGTCATGACCAGAAGATCAAAAAGTTCATCCTAGAAGCCAAATGAGGAACCTCAAAAAGCCACCAGCATCCTCCTCAGCCTCCCAAGTGATCCAAATGCCCAGGTTTGCTTTCTGATGGGCATTTTTCAATGATTTGCTGATGTTTTTTATTAGCTCTGCATTTATTACCCATTATTTTCTCCTTGTCTGCCTACTCAGAGTGAAGCCTGAATCGCCAAAGCCACTGGATCAATTTAGGATCGTGCCCCCCGTGCAGTTTTGCGTGTCACCTTCAATAACATCACCAGATGTGGGAGAAGAAAAGGCGGGCAACAGATCTGGGCCCTCTGTCCATCATTTGTTTTCTCTGAACAGTTGTTGCATGTTAATGCGGGCAATCCAAATTATCCAAAGTTGGCAGGAGTAAATTTACATCACAAACAGCTAGAATAACTACCTAAGACACATACCGGTGTTTCGAGGGGAGAAGGGAGTTCCATGAATCCACAATCAAGAGAGGACATATTGAGAATATAAACTTAAAAAAGCTAGAATGAGTGGCACCTTACAACAAAAACCACGCATTAAATCGCAGATATAGGAAGATGCGGACACATGGAAGATATCTGCTCTCAGGGCGGATTGTAAAGAGATGCTAGATGCTCTCCGACCGGATGACACTTGCTACTGAAGACACAATTCTGTGCATTCACAAATTTTAAGTTTTGGTTCTGGAATTCGATGGACTAGACCTATAACACAGGGTGTAAGGGGAACCTGCTCAGATTCCTCCTCCACCACCAGCAGAGAATAACACCTCAAGTTTAGGTGCCTGAATAATTTTTAACAACTCACAGACCCACAGTGCCCTCCTGCAGGTCAGCCCAAACCCACAGAAAACACCTGAGAAAAATCATTGCTCCAGATGACGGGAAAAAAAACACTTTAATTTTTCATTTTTATTAATATTTAAATTGTATTTAATTTTAATAATATTTAAAAGCCACCATGAGCTTCAGGAGATGGTAATACATGTCAAGGAGACTCAGACAAAAATGTAGTGACTTGGGAGTGGTGTGGTTTGAATCCTGTCAGTTACAAAACACAAGATTTGCCATGAGCCCGGTGCTCTAGGTCACTCTTAAAATTAAAATTAAAGTTATTTCAGGCGGGTTGCGAACCAAGTGCAGGGAGCGAGACCCCTCCTGAAATCAGAAAAATACAGAAGGTGAGCTCAAAAGTTTATAGAATAGGAAGCGAGACAAAAAGAAAAAAAAAAGGATGTTACCAAAACAAACACTAACTAGCCCTTAACTATCTTATTAAAAAAATAGAAAAAAAAACACATAAAAATCAGAAAAAATTAAAATTTAGAAAAAACACCAAAAAAGCAAATAAAACAAAGACAATATGAAAACACAAAATTAACACCACAGCTTTACAACACACCAATCATATATAATAAATAAAAAACCTGCTAATTAACCAATAAATTTACCAAAAAACTTGATATAATTATACAAGTAATTTATAATTTATAAAATTAGAAAAAAACCAAAATAAAGCAAATACCAAAAAAAAAAGCAAAATCACAAAAATTAACAACACCACACCTTTTACAACACACCAATCATATACTAATAAATAAAAAACCTGCTAATTAACCAATAAATAGTTACCATTTATACAAAAAACTTAATATACACCTATTACTAAATAAATAAAAAAAACTCAACTCCATAATAAGTATATATCTATATCTATATATCTGTATCTTTACTCATTATTTGTGTCACATTATCCATCTCTACCCTGACGAGCAGTGAGGTGTGGGTATGGATCTGGAAAGCTCCACTGCACCCAAAATATTTTTTTAAAGTTTAATTTTCATTAAACATTTTTTTTAAACCCCATGTTAAGCTGCATCCCTTTGTGTAAATTATTTTCGGTTTTTTTCCCCCAAATTGTGATGGACTCCACATTTTTGGACGGGACAGTAAAGATGTAAACACACAGTGACCGTTACATATTTGTGCACACGTGGCAGGGATTTGGTGAAATTCTCATGGCCCAAACAGTGAATCTGCAAATAACAGATCTGGTTTGGAGGGTTATCAGCTCAAAAATGGAGCAGTTTGGTTTCCAAACTGCAAATTAAGGTCAATGAAATGGAACTGTGGCGCCAGGCAATCCCTCTTCGGTGACTGAGTCATCTCTTTGTTTTCTGAAGCAAATGAACAAAAAAAAAAAAATGAGGTTTTAAAACAGAATCAGAAAGGCCTCATATCAGTTTTAAAAGGATTTCCACTCCAAAATGCTTGAAAGTCAAAGTGGGATCTTTTCAGACTCATAATTACTGGAAAGCAGCCATTCAGGACAGCATTGTATTGGTTTAAAGGGAAAATTAATAAAAGCATTTTGTTACTGAAAATGTAATTAGGCCTCCCTTATCTGCTGCACGTAATTTTTCTTTTTTTGTGCTTCTAAATCTCTGCTTATTGCCCTGCAAGCAGAGGGAGTTGACAGAGCTCACCAATGGTTTTTGCAGATCTCACATTTTTGGAAGTTGGATGGTTCACTAACACTAAAATCGTATTTCAGCACACAGCACAGCAAACACAGACACAGAAATTGGAGTAATAATAATAATAATAATAATAATATATAATAATAATAATAATAATAATAATAATAACAACAACAACAACAACAACGCAGCAAATCCCAGGATCTCCAGTTATTTGCATCCCAGAGCCACACAGAGTTGTGCCTGTGCTCAGCTTTTTGTGGCACATCTCCTTATTCAAAATGCAGATTTTCAGGTCTCTCCTATAAAAAAGAGGCTCACAAAAACCACTGAAGAAAATAAATCCTGGGCCACAGACAGGCACGGTCCTTAGCACTAAACCAGGGCATGATCCTGATCTCAGAGCCTCACGAGGAAAATAGGATTGAATTGAGAAATCTTCTGCAACCACACCCAAATAAATAGAGCAAATCCACTAGAATCCCAGGGTTCCTTCTGCCCTGTCTGACTGAGCCTGCTCTCTGTCAAACACCAGGAGAGGATTCCCACGGGACTGAGAAGGAAAATGCAGCTGGAGATGGAATGTGTGTGAGCCAGATGTGGAATTGTGCTGCTCTCAGATGAGAGAGGGGAGCACTCCTGCACCGAGACCCAGAGCAGAGCTCCCCAAATGTGGAGAGATTCCTCCCCTCACTGACTCATCCGACACCAGGATGCTTAAAATAAATCAGAAATCAAGCTTGCTCATAAGTCAAGTTTTTTAAAAAAATCCGTATTTAGACACCCGAATGAAGATGAGATTTTGAGGAAGCCTCTGGGGTGGCGATCAGCTTTTCTGCAAACCAAGCCACTCACTTTCAGAAAGGTTTCAGATCAAGCACTGAAAAACGCAAAAGCTGCTGTTCCGAGCAGTAACGGGAGGAAGGAAGGAGCTGTTTGGTTGGGTTTAGAGACAGGAAAAGCCAGAAGAGCAGATCGCTCTGCTCCGCTGCCGTAAAGTGATTTTCTGCTTTCACCGGACTGATGATGTCAGGGATCGTTTCAAACAAATTAGTAACGTAATTGAAAGATAACGAATCTAGAGAATGTAGATTTGTGCAGAAAACACAGCGAGTTCTTCTGCAGTAATTCCCCACACCTCCCTGCTTTCATCAGAATAAGCTTAAAATTCAAACCCCGCACAACATTTTCTGCCGAGGAACGAATCCTCCCGGCTAAACCCCGAGAGTTTTAAACGCACACGAGGAAATACACGTGAGATAAATCACCGGGACGATCAGGCCGCAGGGAGCACCATCCCTCCGGCCACAGCAGCGCTCAGCACGTACCTTCTCCGAGCCAAAATCCCGCAGGAACTGATTCCTTCCTCCTCGCTCCGCGCTCCTCCCGAGCAAAGCCGCGCTTAGGAAGGTCCCGCTCATCCCGCCTGTGCTCCGCTGTTTTTTGGAGCCGCCGGAAGGGAGCACGGGTCTCTCTAACCCCGTGCTTTAGCGGAGGAAAGGATGACGTTGGGCAGGGGTGGCCGCTGCCGGCTCCGCTCCGAGCGGGGCGCGCATCCCGCGGGCGCGCCGGGGCCATCAGCACCACGGACAGCGGGGACAGGGGACACGGGAGAGACACGGGCGGACACGAGACACCGGAGGACACAGCGGGACACCGAGGGCACCGAGGGACACGCGGGACACGGGGGACACCGAGGGGACACCGAGGGGCCGCCCCGGCTCTTCGGGCCCGGCTGCAGCGCTGACGTGCCGGTTGCCATGGCGAGCGCGCCCGCCCGAAGGATGCTCTGCTGCCGCCGCGGTCGCCATGGGACCCCTTTGGCCGATTGAAAAGGAGCCGAGCGAATGAATGAGAGGAGGGAGGTGGGGAGAATATCTGATTAGTTTCCTCCGGGAATCCGGGCCCCTTTTTTTCCATTTTGTTTTTATTTTTCATTCCCGTGTGGATGCTGCAGCTCAGACTGCCCAGTCTGTCCCCGCACCCCCACCATGTAAAATTGGCATCTTTTTTATTTTATGGGGAGCATATCTGATTAGTTTCCTCCAGGAATCCGGGCCTCTTTTTTTTTTCGTTTTATTCCGTGTGGATACTGCAGCTCACACTGCCCGGTCTGTTCCCCACCATTAAAATGGCACCTTTTTTATTTTATGGGAAGAATATCTGATTTCCTCTGGAATCGGCCCTTTTTTTTCCATTTTGTTTTATTTTCATTCCGTGGGATGCTGCAGCCTCACACCCCGGTCTTCCCCACCATTTAAAATCGGGCACTTTTATTTATGGAGAGCAATTGATTATTTTCCTCTGGAATTCGGCCCTTTTTTCTCCGTTTTGTTTTTATTTTCATTCCCGTGTGGATCTGCAGCTCAGACTGCCCGGTCTGTCCCCACACCCCACCATTTAAAATCTGGCACTTTTTATTTATGAGAGAACTATAGTTTCCTCGGAATTCGGCCCCTTTTTTGTTTTATTCCGGTGATACGAGCTCACACTGCCCGTCGTTCCCCACCATTTAAAATGGCCACTTTTTTATTTGGGGAAAATCTGAGTTTCCTCTGGGAATCCAGACCCTTTTTTTTTTCATTTTGTTATTTTCATTCCCATGTGATGTCTGCAGCCAACGCCCGGTCTGTTCCCACCATTAAATGGTCACCTTTTTTATTTTAAAAATAAAAAATAAAAAATTGGTCCACTTTTTTATGGGATGCACTTGACACGTTTCCTTCTGTTCTTGTCACACGTGCTTTATTAAGAGTTGAATATTAACAACCCTCCCAAATCTCACCAAGCCGTCTCTCACCAACGTTTTCCTGCACAACAGCTCATAAATTATATTACACTGCAAGTTTAAGGAAGGAAGGGATCATTTTAGTCCTGACAAACTTTCGGCCTGTGAACTAAACTGAGAAATTTGTTTGGAGTATGGAATTCTGTCATTTTGGGATTTCTGACTTGAAACAGTTAATAAACTGAACAACAAAGCTGGGTATTTTCCTTGTTTGCCCTCATTTTTTTCACAGAGAACTCCATGTCTTGAAAGAAGGCAGAACCCCTGACAGCTGTTTTGGGGTTCCCTTTCTCCCACTGGCCACACGGACATAAGATGAGGCCCAAAACATTTCAGGATGTTGGTTCTTCATGAGCTTGCTCACATTGTCTGCTCCAGTGCCGTTTGGATGGCTCAAACCCTTATAAACCCAAATACATCACTTTGCTGTCATTAAACTGGAAAGTTTATTTTATTCACCTCACTCAGAATACCAGGGAGCCTCAGACTCAGTCCTCATCCTTTGCAGGCTTGTTTCTCTGACAACACCTGAGAATTTTCTCAAGTTTGTCCCAAACCGCCCACGATTTCCAAATCTGATGTCACTCTTGCCAGAGCCACAGTTGCTGTTCATTATTTTGGAGCTGCTTTTGCAGGGCAAAGCCATTTCATTCAGCTCCATCTGATTTTATTGTGTGTGGGTTTTTTGGACCAAACCTGGAATGAAATCTCAGATTTTTGCACAGGGCTGAACTCTGACAA
>CM019237.1:66996991-67017372 GCA_009741485.1 Malurus cyaneus samueli
AATAGAGAGAGATTTTCCCATCTGAGGTATGTGTCCCATGTTACAGCCAGCAGAGCTGAAAACGGGGTGAGCCAGCACCAGCCTCACTTTGTGTTTGGGTGCGAACGTGAAACACTATCTCACCTCCACATTGCTGGCGTTAATTCCTTTCGCACCACACTGGAGGAGCTTGGTTTCTCTCTGGGTGAAATAAGCCAGGAAAACAGTTTTCCATGTGTTTCTGTTCTCCATGGGTGATAAAGGCTTCTCCTCAAAGCCCCTCCTGTGCACTGTCTGGGGACACCTTCAGCAGGGCAAGCTCTGCCTCCTTGGCAGTCACCTCCTGCTCTCTCCATCTGCTTTACTTATTTTCACCATTATTTTTTGGTTTTAGGCTTGGGAGTGGCATTAAAACCACATGAAATGTTTGGTGTTATTAACCGAAAAAACCAGAGGTTTTCTTCAGATTCTCCCTGTTCTCTGCTCGTTCTGTTGAGATATGCCTGTCATCCACAAATGTTGGATTTGGGAACATTAATATGTTCGCGAGGAGCAATAAGGAGCGAGTTTTCTTCTGATTTTAATAAAATCTTGGTTTGTTCCTGCGATGCTCTGACCGTGCTCTCTCTGCTGATGCCACTGTGCAGTTTTTCCATGAATTTAATCACTTCCACTCACAAAATATTGGCCTGAGCAGGGGTGTGTTATAAGTGAACCTGACTCACCAGCCGAAAATGTGTTTTTGCAGTGGATAATTCACAGTTTTTCCCACCATAGGTGTGGAAAATCAACAAATCTTCGCAGGTGAAACACTTTTGTTTTTTTGGTTTTTTTTTTCCCTTTCCTGATTTTCTAAGGTGTTTTTTTCCATTTAAGGAATGGCTGCCTCTCTCACTTTGCAGCATCTGTTTGCTTGGCAAGAGACGCAGGCTATCAGATTTTAAAATTAAAGTTTAAAATCAAATTTGCAAGGCAGGAGGGTTGCCGCGTGTGCTGGACACGGTCAGGCTAGTAATTTCATCTCTCCTGATTCACCTCCTGCAGATCTGTGGACTGCTCCTGCTTCTTCTGCATTCTGGGCCACTTGCTTGTTCCTAAATTTGCCACTTTTTCCTAAAAATTAAAGTGGTTTCTGTCAAGAAAGAAGTGGAGAAATTCTCTCATGACTCCATGAAAAAGGAAAACTCACTGGATTTGGTAGATGCGATCAGTTCGCACACTCACTTTAAAAAAATCAAATGTTCGAAAATCATAATTTCTAAAATCATATGTTCTAGTGAACTAGGAAAGGCGTATCAGGAATATTTTTAAATCTTCCTCAGGTGTGTCTTGGAACTGGAGCCAGCCATTGAGCATAAATGAATGAAATCCTAATTAAAAATAAGCAGCCAGGGAAACTCCCCAGCTAGGTGTGGACCAGGAAACAGCCAATCTTTCTGACTTACAAGTCAATCGTATGGCATCTTTTGGTAGGGTGCGTGAACCCCAAAATGCACATTTTGAATGTAAGGGAATTTTGAGAGGCTCCAGGAATCGATGGGGACCCTTTGAGATCCCCTCTGCTCCCATACAGAGCTGTCAAGACCACCTGAATCTCCCCCACCATCCATCCCATCCATCAGTGATGTGGGGACCTCTGCAAAGCAGAATATTTTTGGTTTTGAGAGGAAGGAACAGAGATGGAGATCGAGGTGGGAGAGCCATGTTGGGCACTTGAAGAACCCGGATGTCACCAGCCTTGGGTGAAAAAGGTTTCCATTCAAGAAACATTTGTGCCTGTTCAGGCATTCCCCGTGGTTTCAGATGTAAAAAGGTGAGTGAATTTCCCCTTTTCTTAAAACTTGGAGGTTATTTGAAAAAGAATTAAAATTAACCATGCACCAGCTCATCCAGCTGAGCGGGCAGGGGCAGCACCCCTTGGGGAATAATACCCCTGCTCCCACCTCCAGGTTTTTAGCAGAAAAAACAAAAGGGTAGAGAAATTACTGAGAGCTGCAAATCCAGGATATACTTAAATAACTTTTGGAGGACTACACTGAGCTGCAGCTGCCTTCCACAAATGACCTTTTGCTGGCTGAGAGATTCGCAAGAGAAGGCTCTTAGGGACAGCCAACCAGGGCAGAAACATTGCTTCACTCAGATGAAATGCATTGTTTAAATTCTTGTGCTAGACAATTTGTCTTGGTCCTTAAAAAAAAAAAATTAATAAAAAAAAGGAAATAAAAGGCATATTGAAGAGCAAAGCAGCACAAAGAGACTGGGATGTAGGAGTGCAAATCAAAGATCAGCCTTTTTACCTTTCCACAATCTTTCTCCTTTGTATTCGTGGTTTCCACAGAATCTTCCTCAAAGGTTTTCTCAGCATGTTTGGATTAGAATAATGTTCCTTGAGAAGGGGTGTCACAGTCTGAACAAACATAGCCATGAGTAAAATACTTTATGTCCACACCTTTCATCCAGCAAAGCTCCAGGGGGAAAGAAAAGCTTAAAAAAAAAGCACATATTATTAATTTAAAGAAGTAATAAGTGTTCCATATCATTATATAAACGTGTGGAGATGCAGGTGTATTGGATCTTTGGTCTCAAAGCACTTTTTGGCCCGATAGAGGTGAAGAGAAATCCTATTCCCAGGGCGAAACTGAAGGGGCTGAGGAAATCAACACAGGGATGTTCAGGTTTGTAGTGTCCAGCCTGGAGAAGAACAGGGCACCACCAGCAAAAATATGTCAGCCTCAACTTTCCCACACAGTGAACTCAGTCAGAGGCAGCAGGGGATGGGTGAAATTTCAACAGACAGCACACTGTTTAGGTAAGAAAGACACGCAGAAATTACAGAGGAAAAGCCACGGGAGCATCAGTGAAAACCCTGAACTCCACGTGTTCACCCATCCAGGCCACTTCTCAAAGTGTCCAAACAAAAAAATAAGATTTTTTTGATAGTCAATGGTTTACTTTTCTGTGTGAGTAACTATTTTCCTGTATCTGAACATGGATCAGAAACTGTAATTTGGGTGCTGAGCTGTTAATCCCTTTCCATGGGCAGGCCTGTTTTGATGAAAGGAGATCACACACACCAATCAATTATTTATAAACTCCTGGCCTCTGACAGGCTCAGATGACAGTACATCCATGCAGCACAGAACCCACTGAACAGCCTCAGCTGTGTAAAATACAAACTTTCTTGTGCCATTTTTAGTCCACAGGTTCCAGCAGCGGGGGCTGTGGATCCTTGCCCAGCTTTGGCAATTCCAGGTGCCAACATTTGGCCTCAACCTACTTTCAGCTTTTATGGTTTTTTAACAATTTCATTTCGAGGGAACAATATTGATCTCATGTACAGTTTTGTGAAGGTGAGTGTCTGATCAGTGTCTGAAAGTGAGGAAATGACAAAGCACTCAAGTCTTGTCCTCAAAGCAGGGAATATGTCGGTTAATTTTGCTACACAAAAGCATTAACTCAGATTCACGCTCGAGTGCAAAACGGGGCAGAGCTCTGCCTTGCACATATTTTACATGAATCCAGGCCCAGTGGGAGAAAAAAAAAAAAAAGGCTATTGACGGCATTAAGAAATAAAAAAAAAAAAAAAAGAAAAAAAAGAAAAAAAATCGGTGCACTGGAAAGAGCTGAATACATCACACGTTATTCGAGCTGCAACAAAAGAGCAGCAACCCCAGATGACTCTCTGGCCTGTCTCCACCCAAGCTCCTGGCCCCCGCTCCGCGTCCTGGCAGGAGTTGCAGACTCCGCACAACGGTGCAAGCGGCTGTTTTGTCTGTAAATGGAACAGAGATTAGCCGAGTGCTGGGGGAGCTGCGGAGCGCTCAGCGGCAACCTCCGGCCCCGGCCGGCTCCCCGGCCCGGACGGAGCACTACTGCCCGCCGTGAGGGAGCCGCCTCCCGGGCTGGGCTTGAAGGGGAGAACCGCCCAGCTCAAGATCGGGGCTCTGCGCTGCCCACCCCAAAACCGGCCGCTGCCTGGCGGGATTGCCCGGCGGGGCTGGTATGGATGGGCAGAGAGCCCGGCGAACTGTCCTCTGTGCTGCTGACTCAGCCCAGTGGATCACTGATCCAAATCCATCCCAGAGCTGGAAATCGAGAGGGGCAGGATGGATGGATGGATTTGGGATGGATGGATGGATGGATGGATGGAATGGATGGAATGGATGGATGGATGATTGGAATGGATGGATGGATTTGGGATGGTTATGGATGATGGATGGATGATGGTGGATGGATGGATGGACAGGGATGGATGGGATGGATGGATGGACAGGGATGGATGGTGGATGGATGGATGGATGGATGATGGATGGATGGATGGATGGATGATGGACAGGGATGGGGATGGAGGATGGAATGGATTGGACAGGGTGGATGGGATGGATGGATGGATGGAATGGATGGATGGATTGGATGGATGGGATGGATAGATGGATGGAGGGGATGGATGGATGGATGGAACCAGGGATGGATGGATGGAACAGGGATGGATGGAATGGAGGGAGGGATGGATTGGATGATGGATGGGATGGATGGATGGGATGATGGATGGATGGATGGATGGTGAATGGACAGGGATGGAGGACAGGGATGGTGGATGGATGGATGGATGGATGGATGGAATGGATGGATGATGGAGGGATGGATGGATGGATGGATGGATGGATGGATGGGATGGATGGATGGGATGGATGGATGGACAGTGGATGGATGGAATGGATGGATGGATGGATGGATTGGATGGAAAGGGATGGATGGATGGATGGATGGATGGACGGAGGGCTGGATGGATGGATTTTGATGGATGGATGGATGGATCAGGATGGATGGATGGATGATGGATGATGGACAGGGATGGGATGGAAGGGATGATGGATCAGCGGATGGATGGATGGACCAGGGGAATGGATGGATGGATGGATGGATGGATGGATGGATGGAGGGATGGATGGATGGACAGGGATGGATGGATGGCATCGATGGAGGGATGGATGGATGGATGGATGGATGGATGGATGGACTCAGGGATAGATGGATGGATGGATTGGATGGTGGATGGATGGATGGATGGATGGACAGGGATTGGAATGGATGGATGGATGGACAGGGATGTGGATGGATGGATGGATGGAATGATGGATGGATGGATTGGATGATGGACAAGGGATGGATGGACAAGGGATGATGATGGATGGATGGATGGATCAGGGATGGATGGATGGAGGATGGATGGAGGGATGGATGGATGGATGGATCAGGGATGGATGGATGGATGGATTGGATGGATGGAACAGGGATGGATGGAGGATGATGGATCAGGGATGGATGGATGGACATGGGATGGATGGATGGATGGATGGATGGTGATGCGAATGATGGATGGATGGACTGAGGGTGGATGGATGGATGGAACAGGGAATGGATGGATGGATGGATGGATGGATGGATGGAATGGATGGACAGGGATTGCGATCGGACAGGGATGGATGGAATGGATGGATGGATGGATCAGGATGGATGGATGGATGGATGGATGGATGATGAGGGATGGATGGATGGATGGACGGGATGGATGGGATGGATGGAGGATGGAGGGATGGATGGATGGATGGACAGGAATGGATGGATGGATGGATGGATCAGGGATGGATTTGGATGGATGCGACAGGGATGGGATGGATGGATGGATGGATGGAGGGATGATTGGATGGAGGACAGGGTGGATGGATGGATGGATGGATCAAGGGATGGGATGATGGATGGACAGGGATGGATGGATGGATGGACAGGGATGGATGGATGGATGGATGGATGGATGGATGGATTGAGGGAAGGGAGGGATGGATGGATGGATGGACAGCGGATGGATGGATGGTGGATGGATGGATGGATGGATTGGATGGATGGAGGGATGGATGGAATGCATGGACGGGACGGACGGAACGACGGACGGATGGAATGGATGGATGCGATGGATGGATGGTGGATGGATGGAATGGATTTTAAAACTTTTTATTTAATCTCCCTCCCTTTTCTTCCACCAGAAGCAGGAAACAGCTCTTTCATGCATTCGAAGAGCAAACCTTACGTTGGCAGGACTTTAACAGAATGTGCAAGAAAAGAGGCTTGAAAGAGATTGTGGAGGAGAGATCAACGGCAGATTGAAGTTTTGGAGAGATCAGGAGATTGAAGGTTTGGTCCTGCACGAAGCGAGCCAAATCTCCCTGAGCCACACACTCGTGTCGGGACCGTTGGGGTTTTAATAGAAAAAAAATGGACAATTTCACTAAAATGCAAAGGGGGAAGGGGAAAACTATTGGCTCTCCTTTTCTCCTTCTCCTTCTCCTTCTCTTCTCCTTCTCCTTCCTCCTTCTCCTTCTCCTTCTCCTTCTCCTTCTCCTTACTCCTTCCTTCCTTCTCTTCTTCTTCTCCCCTTCTCTTTCTCCCCTCCTCCTCCACCTTCTCCTATCACTGCTGAGGACTGAGGAGCCAGAAGAAAGGATGGATGTCTATAATTACATTCTATCCGCGTATAGTAATTCCCCTCCTTTCATTTTTCCCTCCAGTCCTTCTTTACAACTTGAAATCCTCTTCCTTCCTCTTCTGGAATGGGATTGCTGATTCATTTCCAGCTAATCACAAAATAAAAATGTATTCTGGAGGCTTGAAGAGGGGCTGTGCTTGAGGGCACTGATGGGCTGTTGAACATGAGGGTGGACAGCAGGGACCTTTGGCTGTGCTTGAGACCCCGATGTTCCCGATGCCTGGACGTGTCAGCGAAAGTTTCCCTGTCAGCTCTCTGTGTTTAAACTCATTATTATTAGCAGAACAACAAGTTAGCAGTGCCAAGGAGAGAGAAAAATGAGTTTGATTGTTGACAGAATGGATATGTGCAGCATATACCTGGGGGCACGGGTATTTAATGTCTCCTCCCCATATTCCTTCTCATCACTTTAAGATGCTTTTTTTTTCCCCCCCCAGGTAAATGTTAAACAGGAGGTTTTATTAAACCACCTTTGGGTTTTGTAAGAGTTTTATATCATTCACGATGGACGGCGTTGTTGCAAGATTCCTTTTTCTTCAACGTTTAAGATACAAATTATTCAACAAGCTTGAGTTCTGTCTCATTCTGAAGCCAAACTGATTGGGTTTCCAGAATAGCTCGCCTCAAAGCGGAAACCTAAACAAAAAGGCTTCAATTTGTCCGGTCAAGATCCAAGTTCACTGCCTGATACCGAAATGTGCACCAGATCAAAGAGATGAATCACTGTGCTTCAAGGTAGGAGAAACACAAACAGTGTGGGTGCTGAGTTTGAGGATGATCATTCAATTCAACCATTTGAAAAAAAATAAATTCTTTTATAACCTGCTTTTTTGTGCAGCAGCTGTGTCTTCAGTGCAGCCTGTTGTTCAGAGGAAAGTCTCCTCCCATCCCACTGCCGCAAAACGACACCGAAACAGCCAACACCAAGGGACAAACTCTTTATTCCCTCTGGAACGAGGATTCTGAGGGTTTCTGTTTTCAAAATTCCTGGAGGGACCTGTGCTCCAGCACCGGCTGTCTCTGCAGAGCGCTCCTTCCCTCCTGTGGTTTTGTGCGTTTGCCAGTGGAAAAAATTAGCAAAGCCTATTTCAAAGATTTCCTCCTGCTGCCCTCTGCCCGATGCTGAAGCTGTTGAGGCTTGGTCCTGTTCCACTGAACAATTCAATGTTTTGTGTGTGCATGCCCTGGGCTCGCTTTGGAGTTGTTCCACCACCCTCTGCTCAATTCAAGGTTGAATTCCCAGAATCCAGCTTCCTAAAAACTCCCTCCATACCCCACTAAAATACACAACAATGAAATTGCCCATTGGGGGTTTTTCCTGCAGTTTTGTGTCCCAGACTCTCACGACGAATGAGATCGGAGCAGGGGGATGGAGAGTTAAAACAAAACCTTACAAACACCTTCCCCCACCTCACCTCCTGCCCCAGCTCACCTCCCCCCTCCCCGGGTTTGTTAGGGGACAGGAGTGGGGTATTTGGTCAAGTTCATGGCACCTGACAAACCATAAAACATGAAATAATCAATTTAGCCATCGGAAGAATGCATAAAATTCCTGTTTAACACTTACCAAACCCTCCCGTTACTCTGCCAGCTCCTCCTCCTCCCCTCTCCCGGGTGGCTGAAGGGACAGGAGGTAAGGTTTTGGTGATTTCATGGTACTTCTGCAAACCCATAAAAAACTGAAATCATCGATTCAGCCTTAGGAAGAATTCATAAATTCTTTTAACAACTTACCAACCCTCCCTGTTACTCCACTGCATTTTCCTCTCTTTTTCCCCCCACAATATGCAAGATCTGTCATTTTCCCAGGAAATTTTCAATAGTTTTTTTTGCGAAAGCGAATTGTGGCTGTGGGTCTCTTGGTGGGAATCTCAGGGTTGCACTCCGTCCCGTGGAACAGAAATTACATTTTGGGCTATCCAACTTCACGGGCCAGCTAACAAAGAGTGATTATTCACAGAAATTACGGGCAGCGTTTATTCAAAAACAGCAAACACATTCAAGACAGTTTGCAGACCAGATAAAGGCCAAACACTTGCATCAGCTCCTTGCTGTGGATCATTCACGCAGCTCTTAATAACAGCCCCTGTCTGCCTCAGTTGCAGCCCAAAGATGGGATGGTGGCAAAAGCTCCACTCTATCAGTATGAAAACCCTATACTTGAAAAGGGGTTTTTTCCTTTTTTTTTTTTTTTTTTTTTTTTGGGGGGAGGATTTTTTGAGGGGTTTCTTTGTGTTTGGTTTTTTTTTCTTTGGTTTTTTTTTTTGGTCTTCTTTTTTTTTTTTTTTTTTGTTTTTTTTGTTTCCTTCTCCATTCATTCCTACAAAACAAAAGCAAAAATGGGATATCTCCCAGAGTTGGAGCTGCTTCATTTCAGGGGCTGAGCTGCCAGCCCAGGCAGGAGGGTCTCATGAGGATTCACTCATGGGCTCCACCGGTTCCAGCTCAGGAAGCTCTGTGGTTACCCGAGAACCTGAGTGGCTGCCAGGGAAATGAAATTTGGCAGCCCCAGAGGGTGCAAGGGCCTCTTTCATTCCCCCCCAGCATTTTGGGTGCCTGAGTTGTCCCAGAGAGAGATGAAACCGTGGCACAAGCTGACCTACTCTGACCGTGGCAGAGACTTTGGAAGGGGGATCCATCCATCATCCATCCCTCATCCATCCATCCATCAATCCCTCATCCATCCATCCATCCATCCATTCATTCCATCCCTCCATCCATCCATCCATCCATCATCATCATCCATCCCTCCATCCATCCATCCCTGTCCTCCATCCATCCTCGCATCCATCCATCCATCCCCTCATCCATCCATCCATCCATCCATCCATCCATCCATCCTCCATCCTTCACCAGTCCAATCATCCATCCATCCATCCTCCATCACCCATCCATCCCTGTCCATCCATCCATCCATCCATCCATCAATCCATCCTCCATCCATCCATCCATCCATACCCTGCTCCATCCATCCATCCATCCATCCAAATCCATCCAATGCAATCCACCATGCATCCCACATCCATCCCCATCCATCCCTCATCCATCCTCCCTCCATATCATCCATCCACCATCCATCCATCCATCCACCTCCATCCATCCATCCATCCCTCCATCCATCCTGTCCATCCATCCATCCATCCATCGTCCAATCCATCCATCCATCATCCCCTTCCATCCATCACCCTCCACATCCATAATCCATCCTCCATTCCATCCATCATCCATCCAGTCCATCCATCCATCCACCATCCATCCATCCCCATCTCCCTGCCATCCATGCCATCCATCCATCCCTCCTCCATCTCCATCCCATCCATCATCATCCATCCATCCATCCATTCCATCCTCCATCCATCATCCATCCTTCCCCATCCCATCATCATCCATCACCATCATCCAGTCCATCCATCCCTCTCCATCCATCCATCCCTCTGTCCATCCATCCATCCATCCATCCCTCCATCCATCCACCATCATCCATCCTATCCACCATCCATCCATTACCCTCATCCCATTCCATCATCCATCAATCCATCCATCCATCCATCCATCCCTCCATCCATCTCCATCCATCCATCCATCCATCCCACCCATCCATCCATCATCATCCATCCATCCTCCCTCCATCCATCCATCCATCCATCCATCCTCCCTTCATCCAATCCATCCATCCATCACTCCACTCCATCCATCTGTCCATCCATCCTCCATCCATCCATCCATCCATCCATTCCATCCCTGTCATCCATCCTCTCATCCATCCATCATCCATCCATCCATCCCTTCCATCCATCATCATCCATCCTGTCCATCCATCCATCCATCCATCCATCCACCCATCCATCCTCCCTGTCATCCATCCCTGTCCATCCATCCATCCATCCATCCTCCATCCATCCTCCATCCATCCATCCATCCCTGACCATCCATCCATTACCACCATCCATGTCCATCCATCTCCGTCCCATCCATTCATCCATCCATCATCCACCATCCATCCATCCATCTGTCCATCCCTATCCATTCCATATCCCAGTCCATCCATCCATTCCATCTCCATGCCATCCATCCATTCCATCCATTGCCCTGTCCATCCATCCATCCATCCATTCCGTCCTACCATCCATCCATCCATCCATCATCCATCAATCCATCCACCATCATTCATCCATCCATCCACCCTGTCCAGGGCTGCTCAAACACTATAGCTTTTGGAAAACAGGAAGTTTCCAAAATAAAGTTCTATTCTTGCTGGAGGAAATTTTAAAAAAAAAAAGAAAAATCTGTTACTAGAACTGGGTGGGATTTGGGGGTGGATTTTGGGTTGATTGGGGCCGATTTTGGGTGATTTGGGGTGGATTTGGGGTTGATTTGGAGCAGATTTTGGGGTTGATTTGGAGCAGATTTGGGGTTGATTTTGGGAGGATTTTGGGGTGGGTTTGGGGTGGATTTGAGGCAGATTTGGGGCGATTTGGGCAGCAAACATTCCCACAATGACCGTGACAAATATGAAAGCCTTGCAGAACGAAGTTAAGCCCATGTTGGCTTTTGAGCAATAATATTTTATGAGGAAAGTAGGCATTTTCCTAAAAACACTCATTGAGCTGAAAGGCCTGGACTTCTCAATCAAAAAAAAAAAAAAAATTAAACAGAGGGCAGCCAGGCTCCTCCTCCTCTCCTCCTCCTCCTCCTTCTCTCTCCTTCTCTCCTCCTCCTCTCCGGCCCAGCGCTGAACGCGCGGCTCCCTCTGCCGAGCCTGCCGCACATCCCATGGGTGCAGCGTGAGCTCATCGAGGGTGTCCAGACCCTAGCTCATCCTCCCGGCCGCGCAGCCCCTCCCGCCCTCCTCCTGCACCGGGACCGAGAGCTGCGGGGCAGAACGGGCAGCGCCAGCGCTGGGATGGCTTGAGCGGCCCAAATCCCCGTTAAAGATCCTGGTGCCGTTCAGTGAGAGATTCTGGCTCTCTCAGCCTCTCTGCCCGCCAGCAGCTGCCTCCAGCATCCTCTGGTCACCTGCAGAGATGTTACCACGGCACAGGCATTCGTGACCCTCAATTTCAGAGGCGATTTTGAAGCTTCTCTAGAATGCTGCTGGAAAAGAGAAGAGAGTGAAATCCAGCAGCTTTGACCAGCCTTGTCCGGACTGAGCTTTCTCTGAAACTCTTCATTTGCTGCATTTTATCACATAATTGCAAGGCCAATTTGTCTCTCCCATACACTGGAGTCAGACCAAAGTTACTTCACTTATTCGTGAGAAGGTGGCAGATAAATGAGACCACACGGCCTCGTGAAGAGTCACCCCCTCCTCCAGGAGGAGGGAAATGGGAAGCGGAATCCTAAACAGGCAAATGCAGGGGCAATGGGTTTCAGGGAAGCCTGGTGGTGGCTGGCACGGTCACGGCACAGATTCAGCGACTCTGGGTTCACCGCCCTCCCGAGGGGAGGCGTGTGTTCCTCCAAAGGGCAGTGACCCACCGAGTCAAGCTGTTACCGCTCTTTGATCGAACCATGGGGCTTCAAACTGAGGGTCAGCGCGGGAGGAGGCGTGAAAAGCGCGGGTGCGGCGCTCCCCGTGCCCGCTGGCCTGCCCGATCCCGCAGAGCATCCCTCGGGAGGGCCGGAGCATCCCCGGGACTGCCGGAGCATCGTCGGGACTGCGGAGCATCTCGGGGCAGGCGGAGCATCCCAGGACCGGCGGAGCATTCCCGGGACAGCGGAGCATCCTCGGGACATCTGAAGTATCCCTGGGAGGGCCGGAACATCCCCGGGATGGGCAGAGCATCCTCGGGACACCCGGAGCATCCCCGGGAGAAGGCAGAGCATCCCCGGGACGGTCGGAGCATCCCCCTGGAGAGGCACAGCATCCCCGGGACACGCAGCATCCCCGGGACACCCGCAGCATCCCGGAACACCCGAAACATCCCGGGACACCGCAGCATCCCCGGGACACCGCAGATCCCCGGGAACCCGCACGCATCCCCGGGCGGTTGAGTATCCCTGGGACGGTAGCAGAATCCCCTGGGAGTCGGAGCATCCCAGGACCGGCGGAGCATCCTCGGGACACCCCGAGCATCCCCAGGACGGTCGAAGCATCCCGAGGAACCCGGACCATCCCCGGGACACCCGCGCATTCCCGGACACCCGCACTCCCGGCACCCGCAGCATCCCGGGACACCCCAACATCCCGGCACACCCCGCAGCATCCCCGGGACACCCCAAACATCCCGGCACACCCGCAGCATCCCCCGGGACACCCAAACATCCCGGCACATCCGCAGCATCCCGGCACACCCGCAGCATCCCCGGGACACCCGAAACATCCCCGGCACACCCGAACATCCCCGGCACACCCCGCATCCCGGGACACCAAACATCCCAGGGACCACCGAACATCCCGGACACCGCAGCATCCCCGGGACACCGGCATCCCGGACACCGAGCATCCCCGGGACACCCGCAGCATCCGCGGGACACCCGGGCAACCCTGGACACCCACAGCATCCCCGGGACATCCACAGCATCCCCGGGACATCCACAGCATACCCCGGGAACACCCACAGCACCCCGGGACATCGCAGCAACCCCGGGAACAGATCACCGCAGCAATCCCCGGACACCCGGAACATCCCCGGGACACCAGAAACATCCTCAGGACACCCAAAACATCCCCGGCACATCTCCGCAGCATCCCCGGGACACCCGCAGCATCCCCGGGCGCGCCGGGCCGGGGCGGGAGGGCAGCAGCGATTTTGCGCTCCGGACGCCGCGGAGCCCCGGGAGCTCCGTTCCTCGGGCGCGGAGCTCGGAGAGGCGCTGCTGCTGCGGGTTTGTGTCCGGGGAAGGTGTGAAAGGTGACAGCGCAGTGTCACCAAAGAGGCGGAGCTGCAGCCTGGCAGATTTCTGCTCTGCAGGAATTGGCCCTCATTAATTAACCCTGTAAAATGTCATTTATGTAAATAACTTCGAGATAAAGCTGACCTTGTGTCCTTTGTATAACCAGGCAGGCGATTCCAGAGGAGGAAATTATTTCCCTCCTGAAGTGGGGGGAGCCTTTAAAGGATTTTAAAGCGGCTCAAAGCACACACCTGCAGCTCTTCTTGGTGTGTTTTCCTTAGTAAACACCCCATTGCATCTCCTCAGCACGCCCAGATTTGCCAAAAAAAAAACTCCAGACAGCACAAAAAAAAGTGCCTTGATGCTTAAAAGGCAGCATGAGAAAGGAAGACAGAAGATGAGAAGAGAAAGGGGTACCTGGCTCTCCTTCAGTAAAGATGAACAAGGAAAGGCTTTTTAGAAAAATACCTGAAAAAAAGCCTATGTGTTAACTGTGAATGTGTAAAAATGTTCATGGGAATTTTTATATGAGGAATCTTGGTGATAAATCAAAGGAGTAAAATTTCAAAATTCAGAGGAGAGGAGAGGAGGGAGAGGGGAGGGGGGGAGGGGAGGGGAGGGGAGGGGGAGGGGAGGGGAGGGAGGGAGGGGAGGGAGGGGAGGGGGGGAGGGGAGGGAGGGGAGGGGAGGGGAGGGGAGGGGAGGGAGGGGGGGAGGAGGGAGGGGAGGGGGGGAGGGGGGAGGGGAGGAGAGGGAAGGAGAGGAGAGAGAGGAGAGGAGAGGAGAGAGGGAGAGGAAGGAGAGAGAGGAGAGAAGAGAAGAGAAGAGAGAAAGAGAAGAGAAGAGAAAGAGAAGAGAAGAGAAGAGAGAGAGAAGAGAAGAGAAGAGAAGAGAAGAGAGAGAGAGAAGAGGAGAGAGAGAAGAGAAGAGAAGAGAGAGAAGAGAAGAAGAGAGAAGAGAAGAGAAGCCCCTGCTCTTGGTGGGCTCCCTCCTGAGCCATAGCCAGTCACATTTCCACCCTGAATCCCTGCTGTACCGAGCCCAGAGCCTGATTTCCTTGAAAAAAAGGGAAAAACTCGGGATTAGGGAATGTCCTGAGCTGGAAGGGATCCACAAGGACCATCAAGGCCAGGTCAGAGTTCAGCCTGTGCAAAAATCTGAGATTTCATTCCAGGTTTGGTCCAAAAAACCCCACACACAATAAAATCAGATGGATGATGAATGAAATGGCTTTGCCCTGCAAAAGCAGCTCCAAAATAATGAACAGCAACTGTGGCTCTGGCAAGAGGTGACATCAGATTTGAATATCGTGGGGGGTTTGGGACAAACTTGAGAAAATTCTCAGGTGTTGTCAGAGAAACAAGCCTGCAAAGGATGAGGACTGATGTCTGAGGCTCCCTGGGTATTCTGAGTGAGGTGAATAAATAAACTTTTCCAGTTTAATGACAGCAAAGTGATGTATTTGGGTTTTATAAGGGTTTGAGCCATCCAAACGGCACTGGAGCAGACAATGTGAGCCAAGCTCATGAAGAACCAACATCCTGAAATGTTTTGGGGCCTCATCTTTATGTCCGTGTGGCCAGTGGGAGAAAGGGAACCCCAAAAACAGCTGTCAGGGGTTTCTGCCTTCTTTCAAGACATGGAGTTCTCTGTAGAAAAAATGAGGGCAAACGAAGGAAAATACCCAGCCTTTGTGTGTTCAGTTCATTAACCTGTTTCAAGTCAGAAATCCCAAAATGACAGAATTCCATACTCCAAACAAATTTCTCAGTTTAGTTCACAGGCCGAAAGTTTGTCAGGACTAAAATGATCCCTTCCTTCCTTAAACTTGCAGTGTAATATAATTTATGGAGCTGTTGTGCAGGAAAACGTTGGTGAGAGACGGCTTGGTGAGATTTGGAGAGGGTTGTTAATATTGCAACTCTTAATAAAGCACGTGTGACAAAGAACAGAAGGAAACCGTGTCAGTGGCATTCCCCATAAAAAAAAAGGTGACCAATTTTTATTTTTTTATTTTTAAAATAAAAAAAGGTGACCAATTTTAAATGGTGGGGAACAGACCGGGCGGTCTGAGCTGCAGCATCCACATGGGAATGAAAATAAAACAAAATGAAAAAAAAAAGGTCCTGGATTCCCAGAGGAAGCCCGGTCTGTTCCCCACCATTTAAAATTGGTCACCTTTTTTTATTTTTAAAAATAAAAAAATAAAAATTGGTCACCTTTTTTTATGGGGAATGCCACTGACACGGTTTCCTTCTGTTCTTTGTCACACGTGCTTTATTAAGAGTTGCAATATTAACAACCCTCTCCAAATCTCACCAAGCCGTCTCTCACCAACGTTTTTCCTGCACAACAGCTCCATAAATTATATTACACTGCAAGTTTAAGGAAGGAAGGGATCATTTTAGTCCTGACAAACTTTCGGCCTGTGAACTAAACTGAGAAATTTGTTTGGAGTATGGAATTCTGTCATTTTGGGATTTCTGACTTGAAACAGGTTAATGAACTGAACCAACAAAGGCTGGGTATTTTCCTTCGTTTGCCCTCATTTTTTCTACAGAGAACTCCATGTCTTGAAAGAAGGCAGAAACCCCTGACAGCTGTTTTGGGGTTCCCTTTCTCCCACTGGCCACACGGACATAAGGATGAGGCCCCAAAACATTTCAGGATGTTGGTTCTTCATGAGCTTTGCTCACATTGTCTGCTCCAGTGCCGTTTGGATGGCTCAAACCCTTATAAAACCCAAATACATCACTTTGCTGTCATTAAACTGGAAAAGTTTATTTTATTCACCTCACTCAGAATACCCAGGGAGCCTCAGACGTCAGTCCTCATCCTTTGCAGACTTGTTTCTCTGACAACACCTGAGAATTTTCTCAAGTTTGTCCCAAACCGCCCACGATATTCCAAATCTGATGTCAGCTCTTGCCAGAGCCACAGTTGCTGTTCATTATTTTGGAGCTGCTTTTGCAGGGCAAAGCCATTTTCATTCAGCTTCCATCTGATTTTATTGTGTGTGGGGTTTTTTGGACCAAACCTGGAATGAAATCTCAGATTTTTGCACAGGGCTGAACTCTGACCTGGCCTTGATGGTCCTTGTGGATCCCTTCCAGCTCAGGACATTCCCTAATCCCGAGTTTTTCCCGCCCAGAATTCCAGCTTCCCTAAAAACTCCCCTCCATCACCCCACTAAATAACACAACAATGAAATTGCCCCATTAGGGGTTTTCCTGCAGTTTTTGTGTCCAGACTCTCACGACAGAATGAGATCGGAGCAGGGGGATGGAGGAGTAAAACAAAACCTTACAAACACCTTCCCCCACCCTCCCTCCTGCCCAGCTCCACCTCCTCCCCTCCCCGGGTGTTGTAGGGGACAGGAGTGGGGTTTTGGTCAGTTCATGGCACCCTGCAAACCATAAAAACTGAAATAATCAATTTAGCCATCGGAAGAATTGCATAAAATTCCTTTTAACACTTTACCAACCCTCCCTGTTACTCCTGCCCAGCTCCTCCTCCTCCCCTCTCCGGGTGCTGTAGGGGACAGGAGTAAGGTTTTGGTGATTTCATGGTATTCTGCAAACCATAAAAACTGAAATCATCGATTCAGCCTTAGGAAGAATTGCATAAAATTCCTTTTAACACTTTACCAACCCTCCCTGTTACTCCACTGCATTTTCCTCTCTTTTTCCCCCACAAATATTGCAGAGATCTTCCATTTCCCAGGAAGATTTCAATAGTTTTTTTGTGGAAAGCGAATTGTGGCTGTGGGTGCTCTTGGTGGGAATCTCAGGGTTGCACTCCTGTCCCCGTGGAACAGAAATTACATTTTGGGCTATCCAAACTCTCACGGGCCAGCTACAAACGAGTGATTATTCACAGAAATTACGGGCAGCGTTTATTTCAAACAGCAAACACATTCAAGAACAGTTTGCAGACAGATAAAAGGCCAAACACTTGCATTCAGCTCCTTGCTGTGGATCATTCACGCAGCTCTAATAACAGCCCCCTGTCTGCCTCAGATGCAGCCCAAAGATGGGATGGTGGCAAAAGCTCCCACTCTATCAGTATGAAAACCCTAACTTGAAGGGTTTTTTTCCTTTTTTTTTTTTTGTTTTGTTTTTGGGGATTTTTTTGTTTTTTTTTTTTTTGTTTTTTTCTGGTTTTTTTTTTTGTTGTTTTTTTTTTTTTTTTTTTTTTTTGTTTCTCCTATCATCCTACCAAACAAAAGCAAAAAATGGGATTATCTTCCCAGAGTTTGGAGCTGCTTCATTTCAGGGGCTGAGCTGCCAGCCCAGGCAGGAGGGTCCATGAGGATTCACCCATGGGCTCCACCGGTTCAGCTCAGGAGCTGCTGTGGTTACCCGAGGAGACCTGGAGTGGCTGCAGGGAAATGAAATTGTGCAGCCCCAGAGGGTGCAAGGGCCTCTTTCATCCCCACAGCATTTTGGGGTGCTGAGTGTGCTCCCAGGAGAGAGATGAACACCGTGGGCACGAGCTGACCTACTCTGACCGGGGCAGAGACTTCGGAAGGGGGATCCATGCATCCATCCATCCATGCATCCATCCATCCATCCATCCATCCATCCATCCATCCATCCATCCATCCATCCACTCCATCTCCATCCATCCATCCATCCCTGTCCATTCCATCCATCCATCCATCCATCCATCCCATCTGTCCATCCATCCATCCATCATCATCCATCCATTCCATCCATCCATCCATCCATCCATCCATCCCATCCCTGTCCATCCATCCATCCATCCACCCATCCATCCGCTGTCCATCCATCCATCCATCCATCCATCCATCCATTCATCCATCCATCCATCCCTTCCATCCATCCATCCATCCTGTCCATACCATCATCCATCCATCCATCCATCCATCCTTCATCATCCATCCCATCCATCCACCCATCCATCCATCCATCCATCCTATCCCCCGATGCCCATCCATCCTCCATACCCATCCATCACCATCCATCATCCATCCACCATCCCTCCATCCACCTCCCATCCCTACCATCCATCCATCCATCCATCCATCCATCATCCATCCATTCATCCCTGTCCATCCATCCATCCATCCATCCATCCCTTCCATCCATCCAATCCCTCCATCCATCACCCATCCATCCATCCATCCATTCATCCATCCATCCATCCATCCCTGTCCCATCCACCATCCATCCTGTCCATCCATCCATCCATCCCTGTCCATCCATCCATCCATCCATCATCCATCCTTCCATCCATCCATCCTCCATCCATCCACCCATCCATCCATCCATCCATCCATCATCCATCCATCCATCCATCCATTCATCCAATCCATCCATCCCTCCATCCATCCATCCATCCCTGTCCATCCATCCATCCATCTGTCCATCCATCCATCCATCCACATCCATCCATCCACTCCATCCATCCATCCATCCATCCATCCATCCATCCATCCATCCATCCATCCCTGTCCATCCATCCATCCATCCATCCATCCATCCATCCATCCATCCCATCCCTCCATCCATCCATCCCTCCATCCCATCCATCCCATCCATCCATCCATCCACCATCCACCATCCATCCATTCCCTGTCCATCATCATCCATCCAACCATCCATCCATCCATCCATCTCATCCATCCATCCACATCATCCATCCATCCATCCCTTCCATCCATCATCCATCCCTTCCATCCATCCATCCATCCATCCATCCATCCATCATCCATCCATCCATTCCATCCTGTCCATCCATCCATCCATCCATCCCTCCATCCATTCATCCACTCATCATCCAATCCACTCTCCATCCATCCATCCCCACATCCACTCCATCCATCCATCCTATCCATCCTCCACCATCCCTCCATCCATCCATCCATCCATCCATTCCATCCCATCCATCCGTCCATCCATCCATCCATCTCCATCCATCCCATCCATCACCCATCTCCATCCATCCATCCATCCATCCCTTCCATCCATCCATCCATCCATCCATGTCCATCCATCCATCCATCCATCCCTGTCCATCCATCATCCATCCATCCTGTCCATCCATCCACCATCCATCCATCCATCCATCCATCCATCCCTGTCCATCCATCATCATCCAACCATCCATCCATCCATCCATCCTCCATCCCTGTCCATCCATCCATCCATCCATACCATCCATCCATCCATCCATCCATCCATCCTCATCCATCCCATCCACCTCCATCCATCCATCATCCATCCATCACCATCCATCATCCATCCATCCATCCATCCCTGCATCCATCCATCCATATCCATCCATCCACCATCCTGTCCATCCATCCATCCATCCATCCATCCATCCATCCATCCATCCATCCATCCATCCATCCATCCACCCATCCATCCATCCATCCATCCATCCACCCATGTTCAACCAGGGCTGCTCAAACACATAGCTCTTTGGAAAACAGGAAGTTTCCAAAATAAAGTTCTAATTCTTGCTGGAGGAAAATTAAAAAAAAAAAAAAACTGTTAACTAGAACTGGGGTGGATTTGGGATGGATTTTGGGGTTGATTTGGGGCAGATTTTGGGGTTGATTTGGGGCGGATTTTGGGTGTTGATTTGTGGCAGATTTTGGGGTTGATTTGGGAGGATTTTGGGTGGATTGGGGTGGATTTGAGGCAGATTTGAGGCAGATTTGGGGCCGATTTGGGCAGCAAACATTCTCACACAATGACCGTGACAAATATGAAAGCCTTGCAAGATGGAAGTTAAGCCCATGTTGGCTTTTGAGCAATAATATTTTATGAGGAAAGTAGGCATTTTCCTAAAAACACTCATTGAGCTGAAAGCCTGACTTCTCAATCAAAAAAAAAAAAAAAAATTAACACAGAGGCAGCCAGGCTCCTCCTCCTCCTCCTCCTCCCTCCTCCTCCTCTCTCTCTCCTCCTCCTCCTCCCCTCCTCCTCCTCCTCCTCCTCCTCTCGGCCCCAGCGCTGAACGCGCGGCTCCCTCTGCCGAGCCCTGCCCC
>CM019237.1:67017397-67032892 GCA_009741485.1 Malurus cyaneus samueli
AAGGGGAGAGAGATTCGGGCCCGGCTGCAGCGCTGACGTGCCGGTTGCCAGGCGAGCGCGCCCGCCGAGCGACTGCGGCGTCGCCATGGAGACCCCTTTGGCCGGATGAAAAAGCCGAGCGAATGAATGAGAGGAGGGAGTGGGGAGAATATCTGATGTTTCTCCGGAATCCGGCCCTTTTTTTCCATTTTGTTTTTTATTTTTCATTCCCGTTGTGGATGCTTGCAGCTCAGACTGCCCAGTCTGTCCCCGCACCCCCACCATGTAAATTTGGCATCTTTTTTAATTTTATGGGGAGCATATCTGATTAGTTTCCTCCAGGAATCCGGGCCTCTTTTTTTTTTCGTTTTATTCCCGTGTGGATACTGCAGCTCACACTGCCCGGTCTGTTCCCCACCATTTAAAATTGGGCACTTTTTTTATTTTATGGGAAGAATATCTGATTGTTTTCCTCTGGGAATTCGGCGCCCCTTTTTTCCATTTTGGTTTTATTTTTCATTCCCGTGTGGATGCCTGCAGCTCACACTGCCCGGTCTGTTCCCCACCATTTAAAATCGGGCACTTTTTTATTTATGGAGAGCATATCTGATTATTTTCCTCTGGGAATTCGGGCCATTTTTTTCCCCCGTTTTGTTTTATTTTTCATTCCGTGTGGACCTGCAGCTCAAACTGCCCGGTCTGTCCCCAACCCCACCATTTAAATCTGGCACTTTTTTATTTATGGAGAGAATATCTGATTAGTTTCCTCTGGATTCGTGCCCCTTTTTTTTTCGTTTATTCCCGTGTGGATACTGCAGCTCACACTGCCCAGTCTGTTCCCACCATTTAAAAACTGGCCACCTTTTTATTTTATGGGGAGAATATCTGATTAGTTTCTCTCGGGAATCCAGGACCCTTTTTTTTTTCATTTTTTTTTATTTTCATTCCCATGTGGATGCTGCAGGCTCAGACTGCCCCCGGTCTGTTCCCCACCATTTAAAATTGGTCACACTTTTTTTATTTTTAAAATTAAAAATAAAAATAAAAATGTGGTCACCTTTTTTTATGGGGAATGCCACTGAACAGTTTCCTTCTGTTCTCTGTCAACGTGCTTTATTAAGAGTGGAATATTAACACCCTCCCCAATCTCACCAAGCCGTCTCTCACCAACGTTTTTCTCTGCACAACAGCTCCATAAATTATATTACACTGCAATTTAAGGAAGAAGGGATCATTTTAGTCCTGAAAAACTTTCGGCCTGTGAACTAAACTGAGAAATTTGTTTGGAGTATGGAATTCTGTCATTTTGGGATTTCTGACTTGAAACACGTTAATAAACTGAACTAACAAAAGCTGGGTATTTTCCTTTGTTTGCCCTCATTTTTTTTTCAACAGAGAACTCCATGTCTTTTGAAAGAAGAAGGCAAAAAACCCCTGACAGCTGTTTTGGGGTCCCTCTCCCACGGCCACACGGACATAAGGATGAGGCCCCAAACATCTTCAGATGTTGGTTCTTCATGAGCTTTGCTCACATTGTCTGCTCCAGTGCCGTTTGGATGGCTCAAACCCTTATACCCAAATACATCACTTTGCTGTCATTAAACGGGAGAGGTTATTTTGTCACCTCACTCAGAATACCCAGGGAGCCTCAGACGTCAGTCCTCATCCTTTGCAGACTTGTTTCTCTGACAACACCATGAGAATTTTCTCAAGTTTGTCCAAACCGCCCACGATATTCCAATCTATGTCAGCTCTTGCAGAGCACAGTTGCTGTTCATTATTTGGAGTGCTGCTTGTGCAGGGCAAAGCCTTTTCATTCAGCTTCCATCTGATTTTATTGTGTGTGGGGTTTTTTGGACCAAACCTGGAATGAAATCTCAGATTTTTGCACAGCGAACTCTGACCTGGCCTTGATGGTCCTTGTGGGTCCCTTCCAGCTCAGGACATTCCCTAATCCCGATTTTTCCTTTTTTTTCAAGGAAATCAGGCCTCTGGGGCTCGGTACAAGCAGGATTTCAGGTGGGAAATGTGACTGGCTATGGCTCAAGGGAGCCCACCAAGAGCAGGCTTCCTCTTCTCTTCTCTTCTCTTCTCTTCTCTTCTCTCCTCTCCTCTCCTCTCCTCTCCTCTCTCTCCTCTCCTCTCCTCTCCCTCCTCCTCCTCTCTCTCCTCTCCTTCTCCTCTCTCCTCCCTCTCTCTCCTCTCTCCTCTCTCCTCTCCCTCCTCTCCTCCTCCCTCTCCCTCTCCTCTCCTCTCCTCTCCTCTCCTCTCCTCTCCTCTCTCCTCCTCTCCCTTCCTCTCCTCTCCTCTCCTCTCCCTCCTCTCCTCTCCTCTCCTCTCCCTCCTCTCCTCTCCTCCCTCTCTCTCCCTCCCTCTCCTCTCCTCTCCTTCCTCTCCCTCCTCTCCTCTCCCTCTCCCTCCTTCTCTCCCTCCTCTCTCTCCTCTCCTCTCCTCCTCTCTCTCCTCTCCTCTCTCTCCTCTCCTCTCCTTTCTTCTCTCTCCTCTCCTCTCCTCCCTCTCTCTCCTCTCCCTCCTCTCCTCTCCTCTCCCTCCTCTCCTCTCCTCTCTCTTCTCCCTCTTCCTCTCCCCTCCTCTCCTCTCCTCTCTCTCTCCTCTCCTCTCCTCTCCTCTCCTCTCCTTCCTCTCCTCCCTCTCCTCTCCTCTCCTCTCTGCTCTTCCCTCTCCCTCTCCTCTCCTCTCCTCTCAATTTTAAAATTTTACTCCTTTGATTTATCACCAAGATTCCTCATATAAAAATTCCCATGAACATTTTTACACATTCACAGTTAACACATCGGCTCTTTTCAGGTATTTTTCTAAAAAGCCTTTCCTTGTCTCATCTTTACTGAAGGAGAGCCAGGGTCTCCCATTCTCTTCTCATCTTCTGTCTTCCCTTTCTCATGCTGCCTTTTTAAGCATCAAGGCACTTTTTTTGTGCTGTGCTGGAGTTTTTTTTTTGGCAAATCTGGCGTGCTGAGGAGATGCAATGGGGTGGTTTAATAAGGAAAATACACCCAAGAAGAGCTGCAGGTGTGTTTGCTTTGAGCCGCTTTAAAATCCTTTAAAAGGCTCCCCCAATTCAGGAGGGAAATAATTTCCTCCTCTGGAATCGCCTGCCTGGATTACACAGAGGAAACAAGGTCAGGCTTTATCTCGAAGTGATTTATATAAATGACATTTTACAGGGTTAATTAATGATGGGCCAATTCCTGCAGAGCAGAAATCTGCCCAGGCTGCAGCTCCGCCTCGGTGACAACTGCGCTGTCACCTTTCAACTCCCCGACACAAACCGCAGTCAGCACGCCCTCCGAGCTCGGTGACACGCGCTGTCACCTTTCACACCTTCCCCGACACAAACCGCAGCAGCAGCGCCTCTCCCGAGCTCCGCGCCGAGGAACGGAGCTCCCGGGGCTCCGCGGCGTCCGGAGCGCAAATCGCTGCTGCCCTCCCGCGGCCCCGGCCCGGCGCGCCCGGGGATGCTGTCGGGTGTCCCGGGGATGCTGCGGGTGTGCGGGGTCCCGGGTGTCCTGAGGATGCTCGATCGTCCCGGGGATGTGGGTGCCGAGGTGTCGGTGTCCGGGGATGTTTCGGGTTCCCGGGGATGCTGTGGGTGTGCCGGGGATGTTCCGGGTGTCCCGGGATTTCGGGTGTCCCGGGGATGTGCGGTGTCCCGGGGAGTTGCGGGTGTCCCGGGGATGTTCGGTGTCCCGGGGATGCTGCGGTGTCCCGGGGATGTGCTGGGTTGCCGGGGTGTTCGGTGTCCCGGGGATCTGTGGGTGTGCCGGGTGCTCGGGTGTCCGGGGATGCTGCGGGTGTGCCGGGGATGCTGCGGTGTCCCGGGATCTGCGGGTGTCCCGGGGATGCTGCGGGTGTGCGGGATGCTGCGGGTTCCGGGGATCTGCGGGTGTGCCGGGATGTTTGGGGTGTCCCGGGATGCTGCGGGTGTCCCGGGGATGCTGCGGGTGTCCCGGGGATGCTGCGGGTGTGCCGGGGAATGCTGCGGGTGTCCCGGGGATGCTGCGGGTGTCCGGATGTTTGGGGTGTCCGCCGGGATGCTGCGGGTTGTCCCGGGATGCTGCGGGTGTCCCGGGGGAGCTGCGGGTGTGCCGGGGATGCTGCGGGTGTGCCGGGATGTTTGGGGTGCCCGGGATGCTGCGGTGCCCGGGGATGCTGCGGGTGTCCCGGGGATGCGTGGGTGTCCGGGGGTGCTGCGGGTGTCCGGCGGATGCTGCGGGTGTTCCGGGAATGCTGCGGGTGTCCCGGGGATGGTCCGGGTTCCTCGGGGATGCTTCGACCGTCCTGGGGGATGCTCGGGGTGTCCCGAGGATGCTCCGCCGGTCCTGGGGATGCTCCGCACTCCCAGGGGATTCTGCTACCGTCCCAGGGATACTCCAACCGCCGGGATGCTGTGGATGCCGGGATGTTTCGGTGCCCGGGGATGCTGCGGTGTCCCGGGATGTTTCGGTGTCCCGGGGATGCTGCGGTGTCCGATCTCCGACCGTCAGGGATCTGCGGGTGTCCCGGAGCTGCGGGTGTCCAGGATGCTGCCCTCTCCAGGGGATGCTCCAGTCCCGGGATGCTCTGCCTCTCCCGGGGATGCTCCGGGTGTCCCGGGATGCTCTGCCCATCCCGAGGGGATGCCTCGGGTATCCCGAGGTTGCTCTGCCCATCCCGGGGATGCTCCGGCCCTCCCGGGGATACTTCAGATGTCCCGAGGATGCTCCGCTGTCCCGGGAATGCTCCGCCGGTCCTGGGGATGCTCGCCCCCCGAGAGATCCGCATCCCGACGCTGCCCGAGCAGTCCCGGGAATGCTCCGGCCCTCCCAGGGGATGCTTCGCCGGTCCTGGGGATGCTCCGGCCCTCCCGAGGGATGCTCTGCGGGATCGGGCATGGCCAGCGGGCACGGGGAGGCCGCACCCGCGCTTTTCAAGCCTCCTCCCGCGCTGACGCCTCAGTTTGAAGCCCCATTTGTTCGATCAAAGAGCGGTAACAGCTTGACTCGGTGGGTCACTGCCCTTTGGAGGAACACTTTCCTCCCGGAGGGCGGTGACCCAGAGTCGCTGAATCTGTGCCGTGACCGTGCCAGCCACCACCAGGCTTCCCTGAAACCCATTTCCCCCTGCATTTGCTTGTTTAGGATTCCCGGTTCCCATTTCCCTCCTCCTGGAGGAGGGGGTGACTCTTCACGAGGCCGTGTGGTCTCATTTATCTGCCCCATTTCTCACGAATAAGTGAAGTAACTTTGGTCTGACTCCAGTGTATGGGAGAGACAAATTGGCCTTGCAATTATGTGATAAAATGCAGCAAATGAAGAGTTTCAGAGAAAGCTCAGTCCGGACAAGGCTGGTCAAAGCTGCTGGATTTCACTCTCTTCTCTTTTCCAGCAGCATTCCAGAGAAGCTTCAAAATCCGCTCTGAAATTGAGGGTCACTGAATGCCTGTGCCGGTAACATCTCTGCAGGTGACCAGAGGGATGCTGGAGCAGCTGCTGGCGGGCAGAGAGGCTGAGAGAGCCAGAATCTCTCACTGAACGGCACCAGGGATCTTTAACGGGGATTTGGGGCCGCTCAAGCCATCCCAGCGCTGGCGCTGCCCCGTTCTGCCCCCGCAGCTCTCGGTCCCCGGGGCAGGAGGAGGGCGGGAGGGGCTGCGCTGGCCGGGAGGATGAGCTGAGGGTCTGGACACCCTCGATGAGCTCACGCTGCACCCATGGGATGTGCGGCCGTCTGGAGGTGACCCACCGAGTCAAGCTGTTACCGCTCTTTGATCGAACACATGGGGCTTCAAACTGAGGCGTCAGCGCGGGGAGGCGCTGAAAAGCGCGGGTGCGGCGCTCCCCGTGCCGCTGGCCATGCCGATCCCGCAGAGCATCCCTCGGGAGGGCGGAGCATCCCCGGGACTGCCGGAGCTGTCGGGACTGCCGGAGCATCTCGGGGAGGCGGAGCATCCCCAGGACCGGCGGAGCATTCCCGGGACAGCGGAGCATCCTCGGGACATCTGAAGTATCCCCGGGAGGGCCGGAGCATCCCCGGGATGGGCAGAGCATCCTCGGGACACCCGGAGCATCCCCGGGAGAGGCAGAGCATCCCCGGGACGGTCGGAGCATCCCCCTGGAGAGGCACAGCATCCCCGGGACACCCGCAGCATCCCCGGGACACCCGCAGCATCCCCGGGACACCGACATCCCCGGGACACCGCAGCATCCCCGGGACACCGCAGCATCCCCGGCCACCCGCAGCATCCCCGGGCGGTTGGAGTATCCTGGGACGGTAGCAGAATCCCCTGGGATGCGGAGCATCCCCAGGACCGGCGGAGCATCCTCGGGACACCCCGAGCATCCCCAGGACGGTCGAAGCATCCGAGGAACCCGGACCATCCCCGGACACACCGCAGCATTCCCGGGACACCCGCGCACCCCGGGCACCGCAACCCGGCCAAACATCCCGGCACACCGCAGCATCCCGGGACACCCACACCGCACCGCAGCATCCCCGGGCACCCCAAACATCCCCGGCACATCCCAACATCCCGGCACACCCGCAGCATCCCCGGGACACCCCAAACATCCCGGCACACCCGCAGCATCCCCGGGACACCCGCAGCATCCCGACGTCGGAGAATCCCCGGGACACCCGCAGCATCCCGGACCGGAGAATCCCCGGGACACCCGCACATCCCGGGACACCGGTCAGAATCCCCGGGACACCCGCAGCATCCCGGGCACCGTCGAGAATCCCCGGGACACCCGCAGCATCCCGGACGTCGGAGAATCCCCGGGACACCCGCAGCATCCCTGGGCACCCGCGGCAGCAATCCCCGGGACACCCGCAGCATCCCGGGACTCGGAAATCCCCGGGACACCCGCAGCATCCCGGGACTCGGAGAATCCCCGGGACACCCGCACATCCCGGGACTCGGAGACATCCCCGGGACACCCGCACATCCCGACGCGATCCCCGGGACACCCGCAGCATCCCCGGGCGCGCCGGGCCGGGGCCGCGGGAGGGCAGCAGCGATTTGCGCTCCGGACGCCGCGGAGCCCCGGGAGCTCCGTTCCTCGGGCGCGGAGCTCGGGAGAGGCGCTGCTGCTGCGGGTTTGTGTCCGGGGAAGGTGTGAAAGGTGACAGCGCAGTGTCACCAAAGAGGCGGAGCTGCAGCCTGGGCAGATTTCTGCTCTGCAGGAATTGGCCCATCATTAATTAACCCTGTAAAATGTCATTTATGTAAATAACTTCGAGATAAAGCCTGACCTTGTGTCCTTTGTATAACCCAGGCAGGCGATTCCAGAGGAGGAAATTATTTCCCTCCTGAAGTTGGGGGAGCCTTTTAAAGGATTTTAAAGCGGCTCAAAGCAAACACACCTGCAGCTCTTCTTGGGTGTGTTTTCCTTAGTAAACCACCCCATTGCATCTCTCAGCCGCCAGATTTGCCAAAAAAAAACTCCAGCACCAGCACAAAAAAAAGTGCCTTGATGCTTAAAAAGGCAGCATGAGAAGGGAAGACAGAAGATGAGAAGAGAAAGGGGACCCTGGCTCTCCTTCAGTAAGATGAGACAAGAAGGCTTTTTAGAAAAATACCTGAAAAAAAGCCTATGTGTTAACTGTGAATGTGTAAAAATGTTCATGGGAATTTTTATATGAGGAATCTTGGTGATAAATCAAAGGAGTAAAATTTTAAAATTAAAGAGAGAGAGGAGAGGGAGGAGAAGGGGAGGAGGAGGAAGAGGGAGGAGGAGGGGAGGAGGGAGAGGAGGAGGGAGAGAGGGAGGGGAGGGGGGGAGGGGAGGGGGGGAGAGGGGAGGAGAGGGAAGGGGAGGGAGGGAGAGGGAGGGGAGGGGAGGGGAGGAGAGGAGGAGAGGGAGGGAGGAGGAGAGGAGAGAGAGGAGAGGGAGGAGAGGAGAGGAGGAGAGGAGAGGGGAGGAGGAGGAGAGGAGAGGAGAGAAGAGAAGGAGAAGAGAAGAGAAGAGAAGAGAAGAGAAGAGGAAGAGAAGAAAGAGAAGGAAGAAGAAGAGAAGAGAAGAGAGGAGAGGAGAGGAAGAGAGGAGAGAAAGAGAAGAGAAGAGAAGAGAAGGAAGAGAAGAGAAGAGAAGCCCTGCTCTTGGTGGGCTCCCTCCTGAGCCATAGCCAGTCACATTTCCCACCCTGAATCCCTGCTGTACCGAGCCCCAGAGCCTGATTTCCTTGAAAAAAAGGAATTCACCTTGAATTGAGCAGAGGGTGGTGGAACAACTCCAAAGCGAGCCAGGGCATGCACACAAAAACATTTGCAATTGTTCAGTGGAACAAGGACAGCCTCAACAGCTCAGCATCGGGCAGAGGGCCAGCAGGAGGAAATATTTGTAAATAGGGTTTGCTAATTTTTTCCACTGGCAAACGCAGCAAACACAGGAGGGGAAATGAGCGCTCTGCAGAGACAGCCGGGCTGGGAGCACAGGTCCCTCCAGGATTTTGAACAGAATCCCTCAGAATCCTCGTCCCAGAGGGAAATAAAGAGTTTGTCCCTTGGTGTTGGTGTTTCTGTGTGTGTTTGCAGCAGTGGGATGGTGAGGAGACTTTCCTCCTGTAACAACAGGCTGCACTGAGACACAGCTTTGCTGCACAAAAAAGCAGGTTATAAAGATTTATTTTTTTTCAAATGGTTGAATTGAATGATCTCCTCAAACTCAGCACCCCACTGTTTGTGTTTCTCCCTGACCTTGAAGCACAGTGATTCATCTCTTTGATCTGTGCACATTTCGGTATCCAGGCAGGTAAAACTTGGATCTGAACCGGACAAACTGAAGCCTTTTGAGGTTCCCTTTTGAGGCAGAGCTTATCTGGAAACCCAAATCAGTTTGGCTTCAGATGAGACAGAACTCAAGCTGTGAATAATTTGTATCTAAACAGTGAGAAAAAGGAATCTTGCAACACACGCCGTCCATGTGAATGATATAAACTCTTACAAAAACCCAAAGGTGGTTAATGATAAACCTCCTGTTAACATTTACCTGGGGGGGGAAAAAAAAAAGCATCTTAAAGGTGATGAGAAGGAACTAATGGGGAGAGACATTAAATACCACGTGCCCCCAGGTTATGCTGCACAATCCATTTCTGTCACAATCCAACTCATTTTCTCCTCTCCTTGGTCACTGCTACTTTGTTCTGCTAATAAATATGAGATTTAAACAAGAGAGCTGACAGGGAAACTTCGCTGGACACTCCAGGATGGGACATCGGGGTCTCAGCACAGCCAAAGGTCCCTTCTGTCACCCCTCATGTTCACAGCCCATCAGTGCCCTCAAGCACAGCCCTCTTCAAGCCTCCAGAATACATTTTTTATTTTTGTGATTAGCTGGAAATGAATCAGGCAATCCCATTCAGAAGAGGAAAGGAAGAAGGATTTTCAGTTGTAAAGGAAACTGGAGGGAAAAATGAGGAGGGGAATTACTATAGCAGGATAGAAGTAATTTATAGACATCCTCCTTCTTCTGGCTCCTCAGGTCCTCAGCAGTGGATGAGGAGGAGGAGGAGGAGGGGGAAAAGGAAAAGGGGGAGAAGAAGAAGGAGAAGGAGAAGGAGAAGGAGAAGGAGAAGGAGAAGGAGAAGGAGGAGAAGGGAGAGCCAATAATTTTCCCCTTCCCCACAAAAGAGGAGAGATTTATTAATTTTTTTAATATAATAATTATATTATGACACTCCCTGGGCATGAACCACCCTGGACATGCCCATCCCAACCCCGCCCCAAAGCCCAACCCTACATGAGCTGCTGCTCCCAGCTTTAGCTGGCACTCCTAAACCCAAAACGTCCTGGGAATGTGTTCCACCCCATCAGGGAAGGCAAGAGCTGTAGGATTTTCCCATCTGAGTTAAATGTGTTCCATGTACAGCCCAAGCAGAGCTGAAAACGGGGTGAGCACAGCCCCAGCCTCGCTCGTGTTTGGTGCAAACGTGGAAACAATCTCACCTCCACATTGCTGCGTTAATTCCTTTCGGCACCAACTGGAGGAGTTGTTTCTCTCGGTGAAAAGCCAGGAAAACAGATTTTCCATGTGTTCTGGTTACTCCAGGGTGATAAAGGCTTCTCCCCAAAGCCCCTCCTGTGCACTGTCCTGGGGCACCTCAGCAGGGCAGCTCTGCCTTCCTGCAGCACCTCTTGCCTTTCTCATCTGCTTATTATTTTCCATTATTTTTTGGTTTTAGGCTTTGGGAGTGGCATTAAACCACAGAAATGTTTGGTGTTAATTAACCAACCAGAGTTTTCTATCAGATTCTCCTGTTCTCGTCTCGTTCTGTTGATATATGCCCTGTCATCCACAATGTTGGATTTGGAAACATTAATATGTTCCAGGAGCAAAAGGAGCGAGTTTTCTTCTGATTTTATAAAATCCTTGGTTTGTTCCTGCGCTGCTCTGACCGTGCTCTCTCTGCTGAATGCCACTGTGCAGTTTTTCCACCATTTAATCACTTCCACCACAAAATATTGGCCTGAGCAGGGTGTGTTTATAAGTGAAGCTGACTCACCAGCCAGAAAATGTGTTTTTGCAGTGGATATTCACACGTTTCCCACCAAGGTGTGGAAAATCCACAAATCTTGCAGGAGGAAACACTTGTTGTTTTTTGGGTTTTTTTTTCCTTTCCTGATTTTCTAAGGTGTTTTTTCCATTTAGGAAATGCTGCCTCTCTCACTTTCAGCAAATCTGTTTGCTTGGCAAGAGACGCAGCTATCAGATGTTAAAAATTAAAGTTGTTAAAATCAAATTTGCAGAGGCAGGAGGGTTTGCCCCGTGTGCTGTACACGGTCCAGGCCTCAGTAATTTCATCTCTCCTGATTCAACCTTCCTTGCAGATCCGTGGACTGCTCCTGCTTCTCTGCATTCTGGGGCACTTGCTTGTTCCTAAAATTTTGCCACTTTTCCTAAAAATTAAAGTGGTTTCTTCAAGAAAGAAGTGGAGAAATTCTCTCATGACTCCACTGAAAAAGGAAAACTCACTGGATTTGGGTGATGGCATCAGTCGCAAACTCACTTTAAAATCAAAATGTCGAAAATCATAATTTCTAAATCATAATGTTCTAGTGAACAGAAAAAGCGTTATCAGGATATTTTTTAAATCTCTGCCTCAGGTGTGTCCTTGGAACTGGAGCCATGCCATGAGCATACAATGAATGAAATCCTATTAAAAATAGCCAGCCAGGAAAACTCCAGCTAGGTGTGCAGCCAGAACAGCAATCTTTCTGACTTTACAAGTCATGTATGGCATTTTTGGTAGGGCTGTGAACCCAAATGCACATTTTGGAATGTAAAGGGAATTTGGAGCTCCAGGAATCGATGGGGAACCCTTTGAGATCCCCTCTGCTCCCAATGAGGCTGTCAACACTCTGAATCTCCCCACAGCCCATCCATCCCATAGTGATGTGGGGACCCTGCAAAGCAGAATATTTTGGTTTTAGAGAGGAAGGACAGAGCTGAAGTCGAGGTGGGAGACGCCCATGTTGGGCACTTGAAGAACACCGAGATGTCACCAGCCCTGGGGTGAAAAGGTTTCCATTCAAGAAACATTTGTGCTGTTCAGGGCATTCCCCGTGGTTTCAGAGTAAAAGGATGCAGTGAAATTTCCCTTTTCTTAAAACTTTTATGAAAAAAAGAATTAAAATAACCATCACCAGCTCATCCAGCTGAGGGGCAAGGGCAGCACCCTTGGGGAATAATCACCCCCTGCTCCCACCTCCAGGTTTCTTAGCAGAAAAAAAAAAAAAAGGGTAAGAGAATACTGAGACTCAAATCCAGGGATAAATAACTAAATAACTTTTTGGAGCAGTTACACTGAGCTGCAGCCCTGCCTTCCACAAATGCACCTTTGCTGCTGAGAGATTGCAAGAGAGCTTTAGGGACAGCCAAGCAGGGCAGAACATTGCTTCACTCAGATGAAAAGCATTGTTTAAATTCTTGTGGCTAGACAATTTGTCTTGTCCCTTAAAAAAAAAAAATTAAAAAAAAAAGGAAATAAAAGGCATATTGAAGAGCAAAGCAGCACAAAGGACTGGGATGTAGGAGTGCAAATCAAGATCAGCCTTTTTACCTTTCCACAATCTTTCCCTTTGTTATTCGTGGTTCCACAGAATCTTCCTCAAAGGTTCTCTCAGATGTTTGGATTAGATAAGTCTCTGGAGAAGGGTGTCACAGTCTGGACAAACATAGCCAAGTAAAATACTTTATGTAACCACACCTTTCATCCAGCAAAGCTCCAGGGGGAAAGAAAAAGCCTTAAAAAAAAAGCACATATTTATTATTTAAGAAGTAATTATATGATATTCATTATATAAACACGTGTGGAGATGCAGGTGTATTTGGATCTCGGTCTCAAGCATTTTGGGCCGATAGAGGTGAAGAGAAATCCTATTCCAGGGCGAACTGAGGGGGCTGAGGGAAATCAAAACAGGGATGTTCAGGTTGTAGTGTCCAGCTGGAGAAGAACAGGGCACCACCACCAAAATATGTCAGCCTCACATCTCCACACACAGTGAAACTCAGTCAGAGGAGCAGGGGATGGGTGAAATTCAACAGACAGCACACATTTTAGGTAAAACACCGGAATTAAAAAGAGGAGAAGACGGGAGCATCAGTGAAAACCTGAATCCACGTGTTCACACACCCAGGCACTTCTCAAGTGTCCAAAAAGAAAATAAATTTTTTTGATAGTCAATGGTTCTTTTTGTGTGAGTAATTCCCTGTAACTGACACGGACAGAAACTGTAATTTGATTGCTGAGCTGTTAACCCTTTCCATGGGCAGGCGTTTGATGAAGGAGACACACCACACCCAATCAATTATTTATAACTCTGGCCTCTGACAGGTCAGAATGAGCAGGTACATCCATGCAGCCAACGTCACTGAACAGCCTCAGCTGTGTAAAATACAAACCTTTCTGTGCCATTTTTCAGTCCCCACAGGTTCCAGCAGCGTGGGGCTGTGGATCCTGCCCAGCTTTGCAATTCCAGGTGCCACAATTGCCTCAACCCACTTTCAGCTTTTATTGGTTTTTAAACAATTTCATTTCCGAGGGAACAATATGATCTCATGTGACAGTTGTGTGAAGGTGAGTGTCTGATCAGTGTCTGAAAGTGAGGAAATGACAAAGCACTCAAGTCCTTGTCCTCAAAGCAGGGAATATGTCGGTTAATTTTGCTCACAAAAGCATTAAACTCAGAGTTTCACGCTCAGTGCAAACGGGCAGAGCTCTGCCTTGCACATATTTGTACATGAATCCAGCCCAGTGGGAGAAAAAAAAAAAGGACTATTGAGGCATTAAAAGAAAAAAAAAAAAAAAAAAAAAAAAAAAGAAAAAAATCGGTGCATGGAAAGGAGCTGAATACATTCACAACGTTATTGAGCTGCAACAAAGAGCAGCAACCCCAGATGACCTCCTGGCTCCTGTCTCCACCCAAGCTCCTGGCCCGCCCCGCGTCCTGGCAGGAGTTCCAGACATCCGCCGCACGGTGCCAAGCGCTGTTTTGTCTGTAGATATGGAACAGAGATTAGCCGAGTGTGGGGGAGCTGCGAAGCGCTCAGCGGCACCTCCGACCGGCCCGGCATCCCGGCCCCGGCACGGAGCACTCACTGCCCGGCTGAGGGAACCGCCTCCGGGGCTGGGCTGAGAGGGGAGAACCGCCCGAGCTCAGATCGGGGGCTCTGCGCTGCCCCCCCAAAACCGGCCCTGCCTGGCGGGGATTGCCCGGCGGGGCTGGGTATGGATGGGCAGAGAGCCCGGGAACTGTCCCTGTGTGCTGAGCTCAGCAGGGATCACTGATCCAAATCCATCCCAGAGCTGGAAATCGAGAGGGGCAGGGATGGATGGATGGATTTGGATGGATGGATGGATGGATGGATTGGAGGATGGATGGATGGATGGATGGATGGATGAAGGGATGGGATGGATGGATGGATGGATGGATGGATGGATGATGGGAGGGATGGATGGATGGATGGATGGATGGATGGACAGGGATGGATGGATGGAGGATGGTGGAATGGATGGATGGATGGATGGAAATGATGGATGGATGGATGGATGGATGGATGGATGGATGGATGGATGGAATGGATGGATGGAATGGATGGATGGATGATGGATGGATGGATGGATGGATGGAGGGATGGATGGATGGATGGAGGGAATGGATGGATGGATGGAATGTGGATGGATGGATGGTGGATGGATGGATGGATGGATGGATGGAGGGATGGATGGGAATGGATGGATGGATGGATGGATGGATTGGATGGAATGGATATGGACAGGGATGGATGGATGGATGGATGGATGGATGGATGGATGGATGGATGGATGGATGGATGGATGGAGGATGGATGGGAAGGATGGATGGGATGGATGGATGGATGGATGGAATGGATGGATGGATGGGATGGATGGATGGACAGGGATGGATGTGGATGGATGGATGGATGGATGGATGGACATGGGATGATGGATGGATGGATGGATGGATGGATGGATGGATGGATGGATGGATGGATGGATGGATGGATGGATGTGGAGGGAATGGATGTATGGATGGATGGATGGATGGAATGGATGGATGGATGGATGGATGGATGGGGATGGATGGATGGAGGATGGTGGAGGGGATGGATGATGGATGATGGAGTATGGGATGGAATGGATGGATGGATGGAGGGAGATGGATGGATGGATGGATGGATGGATGGATGGATGGATGGATGGATGGACAGGGATGGATGGACAGGGATGGATGGATGGACAGGGATGGATGGATGGATGGGATGGATGGATGGATGGATGGATGTGGATGGATGGACAGGGATGGATGGAATGGATGGAATGGATGGATGGATGACAGAGATGGATGGATGATGGATGGATGGATGGATGGATGGATGGATGGATGGATGGATGGATGGATGGATGGATGGATGGATGGACAGGGATGGATGGAGGGATGGATGGAGGGAGGGATGGATGGATGGATGGATGGATGGATGGATGGATGGATGGACAGGGATGGATGGAGGGATGGATGGATGGATGGATGGTGGATGGATGGATGGATGGATGGATGGATGGATGGATGGACAGGGAATGGATGGAGGGATGGATGGATGGATGGAGGGAGGGAGGATGGATGGATGGATGGACAGGGATGGATGGAGGGATGGATGGATGGATGGATGGATGGGTGGCTGGATGGATGGATGGATGGACTTTTAAAACTTTTTATTTAATCTCCCCTCCCTTTTTTCCACCAGAGGCAGGAAACAGCTCTTTCATGCATTCAGAAGAGCAAATTACGATTGGCAGGACTTTACAGAATGTGCAGAAAAGAGGCTTTGAAAGAGATTGTGGAGGAGAGATCAAGGCCGATTAAGTTTGGAGAGATCCAGGAGATTGAAGGTTTGGTCCTGCACCAGGCGAGCCAATCTCCCTGAGCCACACACTCCCTGCTCGGGACCTTGGGGTTTTATAGAAAAAAAATGGACAGATTTCACTAAAATGCAAAAG
>CM019237.1:67032917-67055831 GCA_009741485.1 Malurus cyaneus samueli
AAAAAGGACTATTGAGGCATTAAAGAAAAAAACAAAAAAAAAAAAAAAAAGAAAAAATCGGTGCATGAAAGACTGAATACATTCACAACGTTATTGAGCTGCAACAAAGAGCAGCAACCCCAGATGACCTCCTGGCTCCTGTCTCCACCCAAGCTCCTGGCCCCCGCCCCGCGTCCTGGCAGGAGTTGCAGACATCCGCCGCACGGTGCCAAGCGGCTGTTTTGTCTGTAGATATGGAACAGAGATTAGCCGAGTGCTGGGGGAGCTGCGGAGCGCTCAGCGGCACCTCCGGCCCCGGCCCGGCATCCCCGGCCCCGGCACGGAGCACTCACTGCCCGCCGCTGAGGGAGCCGCCTCCGGGGCTGGGCTGAGAGGGGAGAACCGCCCGAGCTCAGATCGGGGGCTCTGCGCTGCCCCCCCCCAAAACCGGCCCTGCCTGGCGGGGATTGCCCGGCGGGGCTGGGTATGGATGGGCAGAGAGCCCGGGAACTGTCCCTGTGTGCTGAGCTCAGCCAGGGATCACTGATCCAAATCCATCCCAGAGCTGGAAATCGAGAGGGGCAGGGATGGATGGATGGAGATTTGAGGAGGGATGGATGGATGGATGGATGGATGATGGATGGAATGGCAATGGATAGGATGGATGGATTGGATGGATGGATGGATTTGGGATGGATGGATGGATGGATGGATGGATGGATGGATGATGGATGGATGGATGGACAGTGATGGATGGATGGATGGAAGGGATGGATGGAAAGGATGATGATGGATGGATGGATGGATGGATGGAATGGATGGATGATGGAGATGGATGGATGGAAGGGATGGATATGGATGGAGGTGGATGGATGGGATGGAAGTGGATGGATGGATGGATGGATGGATCAGGGATGGATGGATGATGGATGGATGGAGATGAGTGGATGGGTGGATGGATGGAATAGGTGGTGGATTGGGATGAAGGATGGATGATGATGATGATGGATGGATGGATGGATGGATGGATGGATGGATGGATGGAGGGATGGATGGAGATATGGATGGATGAGGATGGATGGATGATGGATGGATGATGGATGGATGGATGGATGTGACAGTGGATGGATGGAATGGTGATGGATGGATTGGGATGGATGGATGGATGGATATGGATGGATGGATTGGTAGGGATGGATGGAATGGATGGATGGATGGATGGATGGTTGCATGACCTAAGGATGACATGTATGATCCTGATAGGGGGATGGCATGGAGATCGGCTGATGGATGGATATGGATCAGAGATGGATGGATGGATGATCGATAATGGGATGGATGATGGCAGACCATGATCGGGGGATGCGCTGAAAGGAATGGATGGATGGATGGACTCTGTATGGATGGATGGATTGATGGATGGACGGGGGGAGGGATGGAATGGATGATGAGATGGATGGATGGACGCAGGGATGGATGGATGAGATGCAATTGGATGGGGATGGATGATGGAGAAATCAGGTGATTGGATGGATGGTATGGATGTATGGGACTAGACTCATAATTCACAATACCTGATTATTTTTAACGTGGTATATCATTTATGTAAGAGGACCAGACATTGTTGGTGGACATGTTGGTGGGGATGGGATGGCTTTGCCGAAGCTTGGGATACGAGCTAACTTAGTAGGATGCTTAAACTCTCTAGGCACTGCGGGGGAAACTTGGTTGGTCGTAGAGGTAATGTCAAAGGGGAACAATGGACACCCGAACAAACAATATTGTGCTTTTTTTTCGGACAGTGCATGGTAAGGAGGGATGGATGGATAGTGGGATTATTAATTTGCTTCTTTTTGTAATGGATCTATTGGGACTGTAGGGATTCTATCACCATTATCATTGAAAAAAAAATAAAACAAATCCTTTCAAAATAATTTAGAATTACATGTTTTTTTATAACTATGAAGTGTAAGGAAGAATAGTGATCTACATCTGGTAAAACTGTTATGAATGTCTTTGGCTTTTCTGGAGTGATGCGTGTTTTGTTCTTACCGTGAGATTCGGTGCTGTACTCTGATATTCTCGTATGGTCAAAAATCAAACGCTGTGGTTGAGTGCGACGCATTGCTGGTTGCAGTAAGGCATCATAAGTTCTGATCAGATACTGGTGGGATGGGGGATGGGGATGGATGGATGGATGGTGGATGGATGGATGGATGGTGGATGGAGGATGGATGGAGGTGGATGGAGGATGATGGGCATGGATGGGGATGGATGGATGGATGGATGGATGGATGGATGGATGGAGGATGGATGGATGGTTGATGTTAAGGGATGGAGGGATGGATGGATGGATGGATGGATGGATGGATGGAATGGATGGATGGATGGATGGACATGGATGATGGATGGATGGATGGACAGGGATGGATGGATGGATGGATGGATGGATGGATGGATGGATGGATGGATGGATGGATGGATGGACAGGGATGGATGGATGCAGGAGGGATGGATGGATGGATGGTGGATGGATCAGGGATGGATGGATGGATGGATGGATGGATGGATGGATGGATGGATGGACATGGAGTATGTGTATGATGGATGAGGATGGTGGATGGATGGTGGTATGGATTGGGACAGGAACTGGATGATGGACGGAGGATGGGATGGACAGTGGCATGTGGTTGGAGGTGGAGGTGATGGATGGATGGATGGATGGATGGATGGATGGAGGATGGATGGATGGATGGTGGATGGATGGACAGGGTGGATGGTGATGGATGGTGGATGGGATGGATGGATGGACAGGGATAAGGATGGATGGATGGAATGGGGATAAATGGATGGATGGAAGGGGATGGATGGATTGGATCAGGGATGGATGGATGTGGAGGATGGCCATGGGGCCTGTTGTGGCTTGGAATGACAGTATGGATGGATGGTGATGAGTGCCTGGTGGATCGGATGCCGCCAGGATGGTTCTGATCGGATGGAAGTGTTGAAAGGGACGAAGTAGATCGGATTTGTTATGCCATCTGGAATACCTTCACTACTACAAAGAGATTGATGGGTTAAAGATAGGAAATGTTACATAAGGTTCTGATATGAGTTTGGCGTGGGCGTGGAGAGCCTCAACCTAGATTAAACCATACTCCTCGATTCGATTGGCCATTCACACAGCTGTTAGAGAATGGATGGACAGATCAGGGGTGAGTGTGATGGGATGGTTTCTTGGGTGACCGCGCAATGCTAGTTGGCTTCGGCAGGAATTTCTGGTTACCCCTATTTCCAGGAACATCCCAGGATGGATGGATGGTGTTCAGGATGGTGGTGGGATGGACTCAGGGATGGAGTGGAAATTAGGATGGGGTGCTACTGCAGGGAATTCACATTTTATTTACCTCTCATTTTTTTTTTAAGAACAAGAAAATTCAAGCTATTAAGTCTATTATATTCTTTTTTCTCTTCAATATGTTTTTTTTAAACAAGATTTTCTCATCAGTTTTTCAGGTCTCCAGTAGGTAAAAAAGCCTTCTGGATGGATGGATGGACGCGGTGGATGGTGGAATGTGATAGCCTCAGGCGCATGGACAAATATGGGATGGAGTGGACAGGGAAGAGTGGTATGGTATTGGACAGGTATGGTGGATGGATGGATGGTGGTTGAACAAAGAAGTCGAGAAAGGGGAATGGGATGGATTGAGAGGGAGGTGAGGATGGGTATGAGAAATAGGAGATGGACACTCAGGGATATAAGGGATTATTTTCACTTTTGTCCAAGTAAAATAGTAAGGTCTCTGTGGTCCTGGTATGAATGTGTGTCTGAGTTTAGGCATATGAAACTGAATATTATGGTTCAGGCTTGAATATGAGGAATATATGGAATTTAATAGAAGTTCTATTTCACTATGCCTTAGTTACGCTTGTCAGTTGTATTGAAATATTCAGTTAGTATTCTACTATAAATTGAGTTCTTTGAAATGATTTCTGCCCATATAAGCCGTGATTTTGATATTGCAAATAGTAGCTTTGCTGTCTCAAGATAAGAAGTCAGTTTTTTCTCCCACTGGGCTGGATTCATGTACAAATATGTGCAAGGCAGAGCTCTGCCCGTTTGCACTGAGCGTGAAACTCTGAGTTTAATGCTTTTGTGAGCAAAATTAACCGACATATTCCCTGCTTTGAGGACAAGGACTTGAGTGCTTTGTCATTTCCTCACTTTCAGACACTGATCAGACACTCACCTTCACACAACTGTCACATGAGATCATTATTGTTCCCTCGGAAATGAAATTGTTTAAAAACCAATAAAAGCTGAAAGTGGGTTGAGGCAAATTGTGGCACCTGGAATCGCAAAGCTGGGCAGGATCTCACAGCCCCACGCTGCTGGAACCTGTGGGGACTGAAAAATGGCACAAGAAAGGTTTGTATTTTACACAGCTGAGGCTGTTCAGTGAGTTCTGTGGCTGCATGGATGTACCTGCTCATTCTGACCTGTCAGAGGCCAGAGTTTATAAATAATTGATTGGTGTGTGTGGATCTCCTTCATCAAACAGCCTGCCCATGGAAAGGGGTTAACAGCTCAGCAATATCCAAATTACAGTTTCTGTCCATGTCAGATTACAGGAAAATAGTTACTCACACAGAAAAAGTAAACCATTGACTATCAAAAAAATCTTATTTTCTTTTGGACACTTTGAGAAGTGCCTGGATGGGTGAACACGTGGAGTTCAGGGTTTTCACTGATGCTCCCGTGGCTTCTTCCTCTTGTAATTCTGGTGTTCTTTTACCTAAACATGTGCTGTCTGTTGAATTTCACCCATCCCCTGCTCCTCTGACTGAGTTTCACTGTTGTGGGAGATGTGAGGCTGACATATTTTTGCTGGTGGTGCCCTGTTCTTCTCCAGGCTGGACACTACAAACCTGAACATCCCTGTTTTGATTTTCCCTCAGCCCCCTTCAGTTCGCCCTGGAATAGGATTTCTCTTCACCTCTATCGGGCCAAAAAGTGCTTGAGACCAAGATCCAAATACACCTGCATCTCCACACGTTTATATAATGATATGGAACATCTTATTACTTCTTAAATAATAAATATGTGCTTTTTTTTAAGGCTTTTTCTTTCCCCCTGGAGCTTTGCTGGATGAAAGGTGTGGTTACATAAAGTATTTTACTCATGGCTATGTTTGTCCAGACTGTGACACCCTTCTCCAGAGACATTATCTAATCCAAACATCTGAGAGAACCTTTGAGGAAGATTCTGTGGAAACCACGAATAACAAAGGGAGAAAGATTGTGGAAAGGTAAAAAGGCTGATCTTGATTTGCACTCCTACATCCCAGTCTCTTTGTGCTGCTTTGCTCTTCAATATGCCTTTTTATTTCCTTTTTTTTTTAATTTTTTTTTTTTAAGGGACAAGACAAATTGTCTAGCCACAAGAATTTAAACAATGCTTTTCATCTGAGTGAAGCAATGTTCTGCCCTGCTTGGCTGTCCCTAAAGGCTGCTCTTGCAATCTCTCAGCAGCAAAAGGTGCATTTGTGGAAGGCAGGGCTGCAGCTCAGTGTAACTGCTCCAAAAAGTTATTTAAGTTATTTATCCCTGGATTTGCAGCTCTCAGTAATTTCTTACCCTTTTTTTTTTCTGCTAAAAACCTGGAGGTGGGAGCAGGGGGTGATTATTCCCCAAGGGTGCTGCCCTTGCCCCTCAGCTGGATGAGCTGGTGAATGGTTAGTTTTAATTCTTTTTTTCAGGTAAAAGTTTTAAGAAAAAGGGAAATTTCACTGCATCCTTTTACTCTGAAACCACGGGGGAATGCCCTGAACAGCACAAATGTTTCTTGAATGGAAACCTTTTCACCCCAAGGGCTGGTGACATCTCGGTGTTCTTCAAGTGCCCAACATGGGCGTCTCCCACCTCGATCTCCAGCTCTGTCCTTCCTCTCTAAAACCAAAATATTCTGCTTTGCAGGGTCCCCACATCACTGATGGGATGGGATGGGCTGTGGGGGAGATTCAGAGTGGTCTTGACAGCCTGGTGGGAGCAGAGGGGATCTCAAAGGGTTCCCCATCGATTCCTGGAGCTCCAAATTCCCTTTACATTCCAAAATGTGCATTTTGGGGTTCACAGCCCTACCAAAAATGCCATACATGACTTGTAAAGTCAGAAAGATTGGCTGTTCCTGGCTGCACACCTAGCTGGGAGTTTTCCTGGCTGCTATTTTTAATAGGATTTCATTCATTGTATGCTCAATGGCATGGCTCCAGTTCCAAGGACACACCTGAGGCAGAGATTTAAAAATATTCCTGATAACGCTTTTTCTGTTCACTAGAACATTATGATTTTAGAACATTATGATTTTCGAACATTATGATTTTAAAGTGAGTTTGCGACTGATGCGCATCACCCAAATCCCAGTGAGTTTTCCTTTTTCAGTGGAGTCATGAGAGAATTTCTCCACTTCTTTCTTGACAGAAACCACTTTAATTTTTAGGAAAAGTGGCAAAATTTTAGGAACAAGCAAGTGCCCAGAATGCAGAGAAGCAGGAGCAGCTCCACGGATCTGCAAGGGAAGGTTGAATCAGGAGAGATGAAATTACTGAGCCTGGACCGTGTCCAGCACACGGGGCAAACCCTCCTGCCTCTGCAAATTTGATTTTAACAACTTTAATTTTAAACATCTGATAGCTGCGTCTCTTGCCAAGCAAACAGATTGCTGAAAGTGAGAGAGGCAGCATTTCCTAAATGGAAAAAAACACCTTAGAAAATCAGGAAAGGAAAAAAAACCCAAAAAACAACAAGTGTTTCCTCCTGCAAGATTTGTGATTTTCCACACCTTGGTGGGAAACTGTGAAATATCCACTGCAAAAACACATTTTCTGGCTGGTGAGTCAGCTTCACTTATAACACACCCCTGCTCAGGCCAATATTTTGTGCGTGGAAGTGATAAATGGTGGAAAAACTGCACAGTGGCATCAGCAGAGAGAGCACGGTCAGAGCAGCGCAGGAACAAACCAAGGATTTTATAAAATCAGAAGAAAACTCGCTCCTTTTGCTCCTGGAACATATTAATGTTTCCAAATCCAACATTTGTGGATGACAGGGCATATATCCAACAGAACGAGCAGAGAACAGGGAGAATCTGATAGAAAAACTCTGGTTGGTTAATTAACACCAAACATTTCTGTGGTGTTAATGCCACTCCCAAAGCCTAAAACCAAAAAATAATGGGAAAATAATAAAGCAGATGGAGAGAGGCAGGAGGTGCTGCAGGAAGGCAGAGCTGCCCTGCTGAGGTGCCCCAGGACAGTGCACAGGAGGGGCTTTGAGGAGAAGCCTTTATCACCCTGGAGTAACCAGAAACACATGGAAAATCTGTTTTCCTGGCTTTTTCACCCGAGAGAAACAAGCTCCTCCAGTTGGTGCCGAAAGGAATTAACGCAGCAATGTGGAGGTGAGATTGTTTCCACGTTTGCACCAAACACAAAGTGAGGCTGGGGCTGTGCTCACCCCGTTTTCAGCTCTGCTTGGGCTGTACATGGGACACATTTACCTCAGATGGGAAAATCCTGCAGCTCTGCCTTCCCTGATGGGGTGGAACACATTCCCCAGGACGTTTTGGGGTTTTAGGAGTGGCCAGCTAAAGCTGGGAGCCAGCTCAGGTGGGGGTTTGGGCTTTGGGGCGGGGTTGGGACTGGGCATGTCCCACGTGGTGTTCAAATGCCAGGGAGTGTCAATAATTATATAAAAAAGTTAATATATCAAGTTAATTCTAATTAAATCCTAAATTAAAGTTTAGGAATTAAGCTTAGATATTAAAAATTAAATTTATATCCCACATAGTATACCGGTATAGTAAATGTAATAGTAATCAATTAAATTAATATACATCGATGTATACAGTATCACCGTGAGTATCCTAATAGCAAGTAATAGTAATCGTGCCTATATATACATTAATTAACATATCCAATATAACTGCGTAATAGTATAGTGCTAGGTATAATATCATCGCTATCAGCATGTAATATACATAGTATAACCAAGTAATATAATAGTACATAAATATATGAGTTATATATACATATACCGTACTCTAATATATTTATTTTACTACTCCATACACTTGAATATCAATATAATATTATAATAGATACATTAGTTTGCCATCCTAATATCATTACCCTTGCACACCACTATATCATTATCATCATACATCATTAGTAACCATTTACTTCTATATAACTATAGTTATGTCGTACATATTATATTTATACTATAATAGAATATAATAAATTATAATAAGCTATTATATTGCAATATATTATATTATGCTATATTATGATATCATATCTTTTGGCATGATATTATTAATATTACATGATATTGTATTATATTATTATATGATGATATGATATGATATGATATGATATGATATGATATGATATTAGTCTGAGAAGGTCTCTTGGTGTTTTTGGGACTGAGATCTTGCCAGGAACAAGGAGATGCTGGCACTTGGGGTGTCTGCACAGAAAACTGCCTCGGAAAATTCAGATTCCGAGGGGTGGAAGCCAAATGTGAGCTGTGATCACACTGATCACACACCTGAGCAGGAGGTCCAAGAGAGGACTGGCTCCTGCATCATTTCCTGTTCCCTGCCCTAATTCCTTCAGGAGCAGCGTTCTGAGCACACACGGCCCAGAGCCAGAGGAAATTACAGCGGGGAGTGGAATTACACCAGCCCTGGTTTGCCTGCCTGCAGCAGCATGGATTGATTTCCAGGTGAGCTCCTGATGGAAAAGAAATTTCGGGACACCCTCTGGGGCTCTGTGACCATGAAATAGCCCCAGCCAGATCCCACTGATGGTTCTGTTGGTTCCTCCTGCTCATCCAGACAGATCCTACAGCTGCCCAACAGATGCTCCTCGCCCCCTGCAGGGCCCAGGAAAGGTGGAAAAGCGTTTTCCCGAAGGAAAAGTGTGCGGAGAGCACCAGGACAAGGATAATCCTCTAGGTGGCATCCAGCAACTCCCAACTGCGCACCAAAGGATGCGCGCAGCCTCGTCCGGCGGCGTGGGGATGCTCGGGCTGGCATCCCTGCTGAAAACAACCCTCCCTGCTGAAAACAACCATGCCAGCCGAAAAATCCATCCCAGCCGAAAATAACCATCCCTGCCGAAAACAACCATGCCAGCCGAAAAATCCATCCCAGCCGAAAAAAACCATCCAGCGAAAATCTATCCCAGCCGAAAATAACCATGTCAGCCGAAAAATGCATCCCAGCCGAAAATGCATCCCAGCCGAAAAAAAATCACAGCCAAAAAAAAAACATGCCAGCCGAAAAATCATCCACCGAAAATAACCATCCCTGCCGATAATAACCATGCCAGCCGAAAAATCCATCCCAGCCGAAAATAACCATTCCTGCCGAAAATAACCATGCCAGCCGAAAAATCTATCCCAGCCGAAAATAACCATCCCTGCGAAAAATGCATCCCAGCCGAAAAAACCATGCCAGCACAAAAAAACATGCCAGCCGAGAACAACCATCCCAGCCAGAACAACAACCATGCCAGGCGAAAACAACCATCCCTGCCGAAAAAAAACCCCACCCCAGATGAAAACGACAATCCCTGCAGAAAATAACCATCCTAGCCGAAAAATCCATCCCAGCCGAAAACAACCATGCCAGCCGAAAAACAATCATCCACCGAAATAACCCATCCCAGCACGAAAGCCATCCCTGCCGAAAATAACCATGCAAGGCGAAAACAACCATCCCAGCCGAAAGCAACCCTGCCAGGCGAAAAAAAAACCATTCCTGCCGAAAAAAACCATCCCAGCCGAAAAAAACCATCCCAGCGCATAACAGCCAACATGCAGCCGAAACAACCAGAAAATGCCAGCCGAAAAACACACCACCACCCAGACAAAAACCAATGTCCTGCCGAAAAACATCCATCCCAACCGAAAACAACCATCCCAGACAAAAAAACCCCTGCCAGCTGAGAACAACCATCCCAGCCGAAAGCAGCCATCCCAGCAGAAAAAACCACCCCAGCCGAAAAATCCATCCCAGCCCAAAAAAACCCTGCCACCTGAAAATAACCCTCCCAGCCGTAAAAAAACCCATGCCAGCCGAGAACAATCACACCTCCAGGGATTCTGCAGCCCGTGCCGAGCCCTCGGCAGCTTAAACTGAGCTCAACCTGAACCGAGCAGCTCCTAGGAAATGCGGGAATTTCTAAGGAAAGGAATCCCCGTGTTTGAGATTGTCTCATTCTTCGCAGGAGCTGATGGAAACCGGTGAATCAGGGCTGGGAAGAAAGGAGGTATTTATCAGTTGTGGCCTTTTTTGATTAGCACACTTTAATAACGCAGGAATGAAGCACATTTTAATAACTCAGGAAAGACCCTGTGCTGTTCTTTTGGTGATTTTGTCTGTTCCAGCGTACCCTGTGAATCCAGTTTAAGGCTGGCTGTTTTCAAAGGAAGATGAAACGCCTGCAGAGAGGATAATCACAGAATAACCTTTTTTTTTTCTGTGGAAAGTTTCCTCCTAACGTGCTCGGTTGTGACATCAATCACAAAGGCTCTGATCTCTCATCTCGTGTGTGTAATGCCGTTATTTAGGATCGCGTTTAGGGTGAAAGCTCAGCCCTGCAGGATTCCCTGCAGCACAGCCAGGATGTGGCTCCTCGCTTTGTTCAGGATTCTTTCCAGAATTTCTCTCCAGAGCTGCAGCATCACCATTCCCTCAGCTCAGCCCGTGTGGCGTGGGTGTGTTAAAACATCCGCGAAAACGGACCGAAATTCTTCTGAAATGCAAAGGCTTTGCTGCCGAGTCCTTTCCTCCTCAGCCCATGAGTATTAAACACCTTTTATACAAACTCAAGGCCTAAATAAATTTCCAGTTAATTAAGATGCTGCATAGGGCACCTTAGGCCAGCACTCTGAATGAATTTTTAAGTGATAAAGGGATAAGAACACAGCCCTATAGCAACTTCTCCTGTGATCTAAAACTCTGAAAATGTTCTCATCGAAGCTGCTGCCCTGTGAGTCCGTGTTTTCCTACTTTCTACACACAAAAGTGAAAGATCAGTGTCAAAAATAGGATGTTTTTGAAGCCATGGGACGTGGGTTTGATGTTTTTGGTCAGTGTTTGTGGTCTGTTCACACCTCTGGGTGTCATTGTTTCTGCACTAAAGAGCTGCTCGAGTTTCAGCAGAGTGGAGGTGGGGAGTTTCTGCTAAAAATGCTGTTTTCTGTGTGAGACAGAGGGAAAGGGGCCATTTAAACACAGCAGACAGGCTTAACCCAAAAAAACACTGATTTTTAGGGCCCATACTGCACTCCATCCTAATCCTGGCTTGGGAATGGAACTGAGCTGCTCAAAGCTGTGTGGAGGGGATGGGCAGGACAGGGATGAAGTGGAGCATGGTGAGCAGGTGATCTGCTGTCCTGTACACACTCTGAGGGGCAGAAAAGATGCTGCTGCTCACCTGAGGCTCAATGGAAGGTGGGGAACTCACAGGGCAGCCAGAAAAATCAGAATTTCTGTGCCATCCCAACCACGGAAACAGCCTCAGCTCTGTCCAGTCATGGGGGAAAAAGCTGTTTCTCGGGCTCATGGAGTCATAGAATCATCAGAAAGTTAAGAGATGGAATAATTATCTGATCACAGCCCCCCTGCCATGGGTAGGGACATCTTCCACCATATCCCAGATGGATCCAAACCCCTCCAGCCTGGCCTTGGACACTGCCAGGGCTGGGGCAGCCACAGCTCCTTGGGGAACCCTATCCCTGGGGGCAGTGCCAGTGTCACCTTTTGGCTCAATTTGGACCCTTTTCCAGCAATTCTGGGTAGTGTTTCCCAAAACAAAGCTGTGGGAGTGAAATGAGTGTCAGCAAACGAGCGATGTCTCTTTATCTGTCCCCACCGAGGGGGCAGGAGCAGAGGGAGCAGAGGAGCTGCAAGGACTGAGCAGGGCACAAACTCTCCCTCTTTTCCGTCCTGTTTCTTCTCAGGGAAGCAGAAATCCTTACACTCACAGAAAAAAAAAAAAAAAAACAAAACAAACCCCCAAAAAAAAACCAAAACAAACAAAAAAAAAAAAACAACCAAAAAACCCCAAACAACAAACAAAAAAAAAACAAAAAAAAAAAAAAACCCACCAAAAAACAAACAAAAAAAAACCCAAAAAACCAACCAAAAAAATCCCAAAACCCCCCAAAAACCCCCAAAAAAAAAAAACAAACAAAAGCCCCAAAAACCCATCCCAGTTTCCTCTGCCAGGAGGAGCTCTCAGGATCAGGTTCCCATCCCCCAACCCATCACGCTGAAAGACAAGAAGGGAGTCAGGAGACAAACACAACATTCATCACATCAGGACCTTTCTGGGGACACCGTGATTTTCATTTGAGTTTCCCTGTTTGGGTTAATTACCTCATCTCTCCTGAGCACCAGGGGCGGTGTCACAGTGGCCTGGAAGATCCTTCACAAGGCAGATTTTTAAGCCTCCAGCCCAAATGTTTAGTCCCAGTTCTGGCTGGTCCCCAGGTGACTCAGGCTGGACATCTCCTTAGACAGCAGGGATTTTTTTTTTTTATCCTGTTTTCACATAGTGAGCTCTGAAACAGCTTAGCTGGGATGGGTTAATTCCTGGGGGCACGTGCATTGCTGCAGAAATGTCAGGGAAGATTAAAAACGGGCACAGAAATATGACTGCTAGGTTAACCCACAGAAAAGATGAGAGGGGAGATTTTTGTGGATGAAGGTCAGGAATTGCGAGGAAAAAACCATCTTCACCTGCTGCTTTTTCACTCCTGCAATGTGTCCTTGGCCACAGGGTGGGTGGTCATGCTCAGAAATGAAAGAGAGAAGCATAAACTGATTTTCCACTGAAAGAGGAAAACAGGAAAAGCATTCAGCCAAGGGCTCAGGTGAGAAATCCCCACAACAGCAGCGGTGCCATCACTTTATCAGGTGATGGAAATAGCCCATGAGGCTCCTTCCCCTGCTGTCCTGAGCTCTCTGAGCACCAGAGAGGATGAGAAGCGACATCAGCAGGGCTGTTTTGGGGGGATGAGTGGGATGAGGGAGTGGGGCAGCTGCTGGAATTGTCTGCTTAGGGCAGAGGGGCTGTGAATCCTCACAGGGCACATCACGGGCAGAGAGGATCACCCTGGCACAGAGGAGGCACCAAAGCAGAGCTCAGTGCCAGTCCCAGGACAGATGTTCTGCCAGCTGTGGTATCAGTGCATTCCCAGGGGAAATCACCGGGATGGAATCTTCAAAAACCAAACGGGGCAAAGAACGAGAAAATTCACAATGCAAACCAGTCCTGTGTGAACAGCCAAGCTCTTTTTCATTCTTTCCTTCCCTGTGCTGTTGTTTCTCTCCGCTCAGCTGTTCCCTTCAAGCCCCATTTCCAGAATGGCTCAGTGACTGTGGAGGTGACATTGTCCCCAGCTTGTCCCCAGCTTGTCCCCAGCTTGTCCCCAGCTTGTCTTGCTTCCCCTCTGCTCTGAATTCACCATTCTCCTTCCTTCCCTTGCTCTCCCACCCTTTCCCACCCCGTTCTCCCTGCTCTGTCCCCCAAGAGTCTGTGAATTTGTCCCCATGGCACTCCCAGGGTCACACTTTTCATCCTCCACGCACCTGGCCAGGAGCAGAGCAGCCTGGGATGATCCACATTCTGCTTTTTGAAGGAGCTGAGAGGCAGCCAAGAGGAGAAGTTTACTCCAAGTGGAGCACAGGAATGGGCTGACTCAGTGCTCTGCTATCCCAGCCCAAATCCTTTCCCCCGGCTCTGCACCCCTGCCTGACCCATCTGTCAGGAAATCTGAAATGTGAGAGCGCTCCCAGCGTGTTAGCACAGAGGGAAAAACACCACAGAGAGGGAGATTAGACTTAGGGGTGATGCTGAAAACTTCCCAGTTCCCTCAGGATTAAGCATTTAAACCGTTGTTGTCATTTCTCTCAATACCAAACACAACGAGGCACACAAAGCATTATTTACCAATTAAGGAAGTCGGAAATCTCCATAAAACATTCCCTGCCTTTGAAGTAATCGTGTTTTTCAATGGAATATTTTTCAAAAAAATAAAAAAATAAAAAACTGGCACGCAGCATCTTTCCCTGAGTCCAGGCAAGAGGCACATATTTATTTGCAGTAGCAGCACAGAGCGTACTGACTGTAACTAGGTGAGAATGCTAAACAGACCCAAAACGGGGATAAATTCTTGTGCAGACAAAAGACAGACAGTGTTGGGCATTGCTGAGATCCCCGGGTTCAGGAGGCTGTGCAAACCCCGAGGTTCAGAGTGTGAAGGATTGTTAATTAATTATGATCTTTATTGGGATGTTGTCGTGCCCTGCCAGCGGCGCTGAGGTCTGGCAGGAAGCTCAGCCAGGATATTTCTGGGATGGCCTGAATTTATCCTCCCTGCCTGACTCACGGGCTATTTCTCGTGCAGGGGAAGGCTGTCACAGAGGCAGGGGATGCTAAAAAAGACCAAAAAGCAGGATTTTGGACAGCTCTTGTCTTCTGGAGAGTTTGTCAGCGCTGTCAGAGCAGCAGAAGGTGGGGAATGGCTCAAAGTGCAGCTGAATTGGGAAAAAGGCAAACAGGAGAAGGGCAGTGAGAGCAGGAGCACAGAGGAGAGCTGGGAGCTCTGGTTGTTTTCCTGGGAAACAGAAATGGCAGATCTACCTTGGATAAGCGGGGAAAATAAAGGTGTGGAACAGGGAAGCAGAAATATGGAGGAGATGATACAGGGGAGCACAGAGAGGAGCTCGTGGGTGATGGTTTGAGAGAAATACCTGTCCAAGGACTACAATCCCCCCAAACCTGGATGGGAGCAGAGTTTCCTGCTCTCCTCCAGCTGATGAAGGCTGAGGATGGTGTGTCCCATCTGTCTGGGACACAGGGACACCTTTCTGACCAAACAATGCTCAGTTCAGGGGACAGAAATCTGTTTTATTGGGAGGGTGACTGAGCACCAGCACTTTACAACCAACAAGAGTGATTTTAGAGTCTCCCTTCTTGGAAATATTCAAAAAATCATCTGGCCATGCTCCTGGGCCACTGGCTGAAGGGTTTTTACTCGAGCAAAGAGGAGCCTTCCATCCTCACCAGGCTGTGATTCTGTGCACCCTGAGATCTCATCTTCACTCTCTCCCCTCCTGCCTCTCCCTACAGCATCAATTTTTACATCATCTGAGCCTCCCCTCTTTCCTAAGGCTGGACTGAAGTGCTGGAGAGGTTTTGGGGACTGAGGATGACCCTGGAGAGGTCTGTAGCACAGAGAGCCAAGCAGTGCACAAATACAGTTCTGGTTGTTCTGTTGTGTGGCCAGCAGCATTTCTGGAAAAGTTTATTTTACTTTTGTGCTCCTGGATAAACCTGCACCCAGTCCTACTGAGGGGAATATCTGGAAAAAACATCAGATGGCCCCATTTCAGTGACTCACAAGGGCTTCCCAAAATCTTCTTGGTGGACACAAATACTGACATAAATATTGACATAAATATTGACATAAATATTGACATAAATATTGACATAAATATTGACATAAATATTCCTTTGATCGTCACAGAAATTGTATTGTGATTTCTGCCATGTTTCATTTGAAAAGAGCCTTTGGCTCATTTCTCCACTAATTCAGGCTTTTGCTTCTTCTGATCTCACAGCTTATCAAAACTCTGAGAATTTCTACGTGGCTCCCAAAATTGGGGCAGATTGCAGGATTGGGAGGAGGTGGAAGCAGCAAACACATCCTTTCCCCACTTCTAATGCTGAGATTCCTTTCCAGCCAAAACATGGCATTGTCATTTACTTATCTCAGAGATCTTAAATGAGCTGTGTGAGCTTCCTCCCTCCCTCTCTGCTGACACTCCCGGAGCTGAGGAGGTTTTTACAGCTCCCAAAATCTCTTTTTATTTTCCACCTGCTCCTCTCTGTGGTTGTGCTGTGCCTCAGCTCTGTGCAATGTGGCTGCTGGGGCACTTTGTTGGTTTTTTTTTAGTTCTATCTGAGTCCTGAAAGCTTTTCATTATTCATCTTGGAGGGTGGAGAAACCTCAACTTTCTCTCTCTCTTTGCATTCTCATGGCGAATTTTCCAGACTGGTTTTTATTTTAAGATGGGAGCTTTGGATCCGCACACGGATTTTTTTTGCAGGTCGGAAACCATGGCTTGTGAAAAAATTTGGGCTTCCAGGTTTGTGGCTCACTCAGTTCTGCTGCCAGACTGCATAGCACTGCCTTGGCTCTGCTGTGTGAGCCACGAGTGCTCAGCTCTTCTGGATATTTGGGCCATTTACTGTAGGAGGTGGAGAAAAAAAAAAAAAAAAAAATCCTTGATTTCTAGCTCTCTGACTTTAGGGAAATCATCTTTGGTTTTTGTGCAGGGCATCTAAAGCCAAACAGTCCCTGCTATTTTTAATAAAATTGTAAGAATAGAGTAAAAACCTTGAGGCTGCTTTGAGGTTTTTTTGAAAATCCAGGGTCTCTAAACTGAATTTTTATCTTTCTCAAAGGGATCCTTAAGTATTTTTTGCACAAAACCGTGGAATAATAATCTCCAAGCTATTCTGCATAAAATCCCCTGAGAGAGTCAGGGCCTGACAAGGTTTTTTGAGCTGAAGAGCTCCAGTTTTCCTCCCAGAGCATTTTGCTGAACAAGAAGATGTTCAAGGATAGAGAACTGAGGCAGATCCTGAAATCTGGCCAGACCCTACAGCTCCACAGAGAGCTGATCCCAGGCCTTTAGGGACTCCTCAATTGGAAATACAAAGTGTAGAGCACATGACAGCGTGGAAAGAAAGCTGATTTTCCACTAAGGGCCATCTTCAGTCTTTAAATTGCATTTTGTGTCTTATTAAATGACACTGCTGGGAGATATTCTAGCACAGAGCTGCTTAGAAATGGCTTTGGGGAAAAAAAAAAAGGAGAAGAAGAAGGCGTTAAAAGCAGTTCCCCTCTCCATCCCTGAGCCTTCTCCAGCTCAGGAATCACTCCTGGTGTCCCCTCTGCAGCACCTCTGCTGCTGCACATCCCGAATTTGGGAGGTTTGATGCTTTTCAGGGAACTCTGCCCCAAAAGGGGATTCAGATCCTGGAATTTTCGGGTTACTGGAGGATTTCAGGAGCTCAGATCCCTCTGAAGGTGCTATGTCTCCCTTTTTGGATGTGCTGTGGGTAAAGGGGAGCAGTCTAGAGCAGCCTGAGTGATTTGTTCAAAATATCTCCCAATCTGAAACTGAATTAGAGGGAGATCTGCGCTTTGTTTTGGTTCTTAAGTAGAAGCAGCTGGCTTGAAGGGTTGGAGAGAGGGAATAAAAAAAAAATCTACTAAATCAGCCTTACTTTTGGGCAACTGCTTGGAGATCTCCCCCAAGGGCTGGGTTCCTGCTCCTCAAAATCATCCACTCCCATGTCTTGCTGGGGTTTTTCCATTTTCAGTTTGAAAATGTGGGTCATGGGCAGAGCAGAAGTTACAGCACGCTGGAATATGTAGGTGGGGAAAAGTGGCAGGAACACACCAGAAATATTAGGATGGGAAGACAGCAGCAGTTCTTGTGTCACTGCTGCTCTCAGGAGCTCCTGGAGCAGGGAATTTTCACAAAAAGGGCTGTGCAGGGGAAGCTGGCGTTGTGATTTCACAGCAGGTTTAGCCAGGGCATGCTCGGGAGAAAGGAGGTCTCTTAGGAAGTTTGGTGTCCAGCCCGGTTTTGGTTTAATTATAAATTGATAAAGCAGTTTTTGGGTTGTTGGTTGGGGTTTTTTTTCACAGAGAGAGGTTTTTTGCTGGAGGCTGAGTGAGTCTGTCCTTTGTTTTGCCAACCCCGTATCTAGCAGGAGGAGGGAGCAGCCAGGAGAGATGCTTTGGCTTTGGCTCTGGCTCAGCCTCAGCACATTCCCTCACGGTGTGGGCTGGGCTTCCTCTGGAGCTGTTTGGAATGAAACCCGAGGCTCTGTCCCAGTTCCAGACGGGGTTTCGTGTTTTTCACTCAGAACCTCACCAGTGTGTTCTGCAGCAGGTGCCGGTGAGGGACACGAGCTGCATGGTGCCCTGTCACATCCCTGGGGTCCTGTCCCATCCCTGGGGTCCCATCCCTGGTGTCCCATCCCTGGTGTCCTGTCACATCCCTGTGTCCTGTCACATCCCTGTGTCCTGTCACATCCCTGTGTCCTGTCACATCCCTGTGTCCTGTCCATCCCTGGTGTCCTGTCACATCCCTGGGTCCTGTCCATCCCTGGTGTCCTGTCACATCCCTGGTGTCCTGTCCATCCCTGTTGTCCTGTCCATCCCTGTGTCCTGTCCATCCCTGGGTCTGTCCCATCCCTGGGTCCTGTCACATCCCTGGTGTCCCATCCCTGGTGTCCTGTCCCATCCCTGTGTCCTGTCCATCCCTGGTGTCCTGTCCCATCCCTGGGGTCCTGTCACATCCCTGGTGTCCTGCCCCATCCCTGATGTCCTGTCACATCCCTGTTGTCCTGTCACATCCCTGGGGTCCTGTCCCATCCCTGGTGTCCTGTCCCATCCTGATGTCTTGTCACATCCCTGGTGTCCTGTCACATCCCTGGTGTCCCATCCCTGGTGTCCTGTCACATCCCTGGTCCTGTCCATCCCTGGTGTCCTGTCCCATCCCTGATGTCTTGTCACATCCCTGGTGTCCTGTCACATCCCTGGTGTCCCATCCCTGGTGTCCTGTCACATCCCTGTGTCCTGTCACATCCCTGGTGTCCTGTCCCATCCCTGGTGTCCTGTCCCATCCCTGGGCTCCTGTCCCATCCCTGGTGTCTGTCCCATCCCTGGTGTCCTGTCACATCCCTGTGTCCTGTCACATCCCTGTGTCCTGTCACATCCCTGTGTCCTGTCACATCCCTGTGTCCTGTCACATCCCTGTGTCCTGTCACATCCCTGGTGTCCTGTCACATCCCTGGGGTCCTGTCACTGGTGTCCTGTCACATCCTGTGTCCTGTCCATTCCTGGGTCCTGTCACATCCCTGGTGTCCAGTCCATCCCTGGGGTCCTGTCCCATCCCTGGTGTACTGTCCCATCCCTGTGTCCTGTCCCATCCCTGTGTCCTGTCACATCCCTCTTCTGACAGCCCAGAGCTCATTTCCTGCTCTCCTGTCCCCAGGATCGGTGGAAAGCCAGGGCCACTGTGACATTTAAATCAGTGGCCAGCATGGATGGCTTTGCTGTGGGAGAGGGAAGAACCTCCCCTTGGGTGTCACTCAGAACATCGCTGTGTGCAGCTGGTGCTTTTCTAATTCGGTTTTAATTATGGAATCTGATGAGGGGATGCCACAGCGTGCTCACCATAGCATCAGCACCAGCATCAGCAATCACCATCACCATCATCACCACCATCTCACATCACCATCATCATCACACCATCTCACCATCACCATCATCATCACACCATCTCACATCACCATCACATCACATCTCACCATCACATCATCATCACACATCTCACCATCACCATCATCATCACCAACACCATCATCACATCACCACCCATCATCACCATCCTCACCATTCACCATCATCCCATCATCATCACCATCACATCAATCACCATCACCATCACCATCACATCACCATCACCATCACCATCATCACCATCACCATCACCATCATCACCATCACCATCATCACCATCCCATCATCATCACCATCATCACCATCACCATCATCACCATCATCACCATCACCATCATCACCATCACCATCCAAGCTCCTCCCCCTGTAACTCACTTTTACCCTCCCAACTCTCTTTTTTCCAGCTTTGGAGCTTCCAAATGCTCCATTTCATCGTTTCATCGTGCTGAGCATCCCGAACCAGCAGGCTGGCTGCTTTGCCCCTGCTTCAAAGGGGCTGAGGAGCTCACCGACACATCTTTTGGACTATCTGACCCAAATATCAATTCTCAAGAACTCAAACAGAGTTTCAGTTTCCTTACCTTACTAAATCCCTGTAAAATGTGCACACAAATCCCTTCTGAACGTAGGAGTCTGGAGAAACTAAAGGCAATATCAAGGGAGAAAAAAATCCCATTTGTTGTTATCTGAATATCAAAAAGTGCATTAAAATGAAGCCATGGTCACCAGGTAGTTTGGTGGTGTGCATTTGTACGTTCACCTGCAAATACCCATCTTCCAATGCTGAATGTGAGATAAAATCACAGAATAATGGTGCATTTGTACATTCACCTGCAAATACCCATCTTCCATCTGAATGTGAGATAAAATCACAGAATATGATGTGCATCCGGGCTGGCCTGACATGATACTCCAACCACTTCTCTCGTTTTTAATTTTTTTGGGTTTTTTTTTTGTTTGTTTGGGGTTTTTTTTTTTTTTTTTTTGTTTTTTTTTTGTTTTTTGTTTTTTGTTTTTTTGTTGGGTTGGGTGGGTTTTTTTGGTTTTTTTTTTTTTTTTTTTTGTTGTTGTTGTGTTTTTAAACCTCCACGTCCAAAACTTCTCATTAGCACGAAAAACAGCTAAAAATGAACTCTTACATTTTCCCTGCTGGCCGATGGAATAAGAGGTTGGAAATGTAGCTGACGGGATGATCCCTCAATGCCACAAAAACCAAACTGTGCTTGGAAATGAGACACACGAGATTTTTCACGACGGTCCTGAAACATTTTAACCCAGTTTTAGTGAGAGTGGGATGGGAAAGATCAGGTTCAGCCCTTTTAGGTGTAAATGCAGAAATGGGCAGCTTGTTTGGGAGCTGAAGGCATTTCTTGGTATCCATGAAGAGAGCGGTTACTTAGGATTTCTTATTTTCAGGACAATCGCCCCTCAAAACAAATCACCTTTCAAAACAAATCAACTTTCAAAACAATCGCCTTTCAAAGCAAGCACACCCAATTTGTGATGTTTGTTGTGTTGTTTACAGCTCATCACTCAAAGGAGAGCAGCTCCCGAGGAGTGGAAGCAGAGGGGGAAGGGAAGAGGAGAACATCGTAAAAAAACAGGTAAATAACCAAGATTTTCTCATTCCCAGTGCTGGAAGGGAAAGGAGAACACCAGTAAATAACCAGATAAATAACGAGCATTTTCTCATTCCCAGTGTCTGGAAGGGAACAGGAGAACACCATAAATAACCAGGTAAATAACCAGCATTTTCTCATTCCCAGTGCTGGAAGGGAAAGGAGAACACCATAAATAACCAGGTAAATAACCAGTAAATAACCAGGTAAATAACGAGCATTTTCTCATTCCCAGTGTCTGGAAAGGAAGAGGAGAACACCATAAATAACCAGGTAAATAACCAGGTAAATAACGAGCATTTTCTCATTCCCAGTGTCTGGAAAGGAAGAGGAGAACACCTAAATAACAGGTAAATAACAGCATTTTCTCATTCCCAGTGCTGGAAGGGAAAGGAGAACACCATAAATAACCAGGTAAATAACCAGGTAAATAACCATGTAAATAATCAGGTAAATAACCAGCATTTTCTCATTCCCAGTGTCTGGAAGGGAAGAGGAGAACACTGCAAAAAAACAGGTAAATAACAGTAAGGAAAAACAGTAAATAACCAGGTATACCAGTAAAGGAAACACGTAAATAACAGGTAAATAACCAGTAAATAACCAGGTAATACCAGTAAATAACCAGGTAAAAACACGTAAATAACCAGGTAAATAACAGTAAATAACCAGGTAATAACCACGTAAATAACCAGGTAAATAACCACGGTAAATAACAGTAAATAACAGCATTTTCTCATTCCCAGTGTCTGGAAGGGAAGAGGAGAACACTGTAAAAAAGCAGCATTTTCTCATTCCCAGTGTCTGGAAGGGAACAGGAGAACACCAGTAAATAACCAGGTAAATAACCAGGATTTTCTCATTCCCAGTGTCTGGAAGGGAAGAGGAGAACACTGTAAAAAAATAGGTAAATAACCAGGTAAATAACCAGGATTTTCTCATTCCCAGTGTCTGGAAGGGAAGAGGAGAACACTGTAAAAAAAAAGCAGCATTTTCTCATTCCCAGTGTCTGGAAGGGAAGAGGAGAACACTGTAAAAAAAAAAAGCAGCATGCCCTTTCTCCTTTCCTTTCCCTGACGGCGCGCCCTTTTTGCTTCTTCCCAGCGCCAAGGGGAGAAATCACTTCCACTGGGTGTCCCCCTCTGGCAGCTAGCCTCTGCGGTGACTGCACATTCCCAATATGGAGGTTTGATAGCTCTTTCAGGGAAACTCTGCCCCAAAAAAGGGGATTTCAGATTCCTCTGGAATTTTTGGTTACTGGAGGGCATTTCAGGAGCCAGATCCCTCTGAAGGTGCTTGTTTTTCTGTCTCCGCTTTTGGTCGCACTGTGCTTGTGCCGGTGCAGAGATTTAGGGGCGCACAGTCTAGAGCAGCCTGAAGTTGATTTGTTCAAAATATATCCCAATCTGAAACTGAATCTTAGAGGGAGATGCTGCTCTGTTGAACATTCTACGTGTTCACTTGGCATATCATTAATTCTGTCAGGTAAGACCAAGAGCTGGCTTAAGGAAAATGAAGGGGTTGGAGAGGGGAATAAAAAAAAAAAACACTACTTTAAATCAGCCTTACTTTTGGGCAAGCTTGCTTGGAGACTCCCCCAAAGGGGCTTGGGTTCCTCGTCGCTCAAAATCATCCACTCCATGGTCTTGCGGGGTTTTTCCATTTTTTTTTCAGTTTGAAAATGTGGGGGGTCATCTGGGCCAGAGGCAGAAGTTACAAGCACGCTGTGGAATATGTAGGTCAGAGAAAAACTTTACCAGAAGAGAAGAAGAGAGAAAAAAAAAAAAAAAAAAAAAAAAAAAAAAATAAAAAAAAAAAAAAAAAAAAAAAAAAAAAAAAAAAAAAAAAAAAAAAAAAAAAAAAAAAATCAACAAAAAAAAAGAAAAAAAAAAAAAAAAAAAAAAAAAAAAAA
>CM019237.1:67055856-67073586 GCA_009741485.1 Malurus cyaneus samueli
TTTCTCTTCTCAGTGTCTGGAAGGGCAATCCTGAGCTCCTTGGGGTAGGAATCCCATGATTTTTGCTGCAGCAAAGAAACAGAGTTCAGATCTTTCCTCTAGCGTAAATAAACGAGTGGGGGAAATTCATGCAGGGCATTGAGGAGTGAGCGATTTTCTCTGTTAGGAAGATAATATCTGCTGCTGTAATTATAGCTCGGCACACACGGGGAATCCCTGCATTACTCCTCACCGAGTCTCAGGGTCTGAGCTGTGAGCTGCTCGGTAATTTATGTTCCAGACAAGCCTGTCAAACTAGAAATTGTTCTGTTGTAGAAAATAATCCTCCCTCGCTGACTGGTTGACTTGATTATTTGTAGAAAATAATCCTCCCTCGCTTTTAAAACATGATGGAGAGGGATTGGATCCAACATCATCCCCCAGGTCTGTGCCTGTCCAGTTTTATCAGAGCACCTTGGACCTGCTCTGAACCTGAGATCATCTGATCCCAGCTCACTGCTCAAAGGGCTCCATCCTGTTGGGTTTGAGCACCTCAGAAGGGTAAAGCCTTCTGATTTTTGAGGGGAATAGTTTAACTTTTCACTCTTGAGCAAAATGAAATCAGATCACCTGAGCTACAGCAAAGTTGTACCTTTTAAAATTGCCTCAGCACAAGAGCAGAGTGGGGACATCAGTTCAGGAAAACTTTACCAAGAGAAGAAGGAAAAAAAAAAAAAAAAAAGAGAGGAAATTTACAACTGCTTCCAGCCGGAAAAGGCCACACTGGGATTTGGGCTTTTGAATGGGATATCCTCTCCTGCTCCAAATGCCCTGGCTGGAACGCCCAGCAGAATGTGGCCAAGAATAACAGGAAAATCAGAGAAGGGGGAGGGGGACAAGGGGAAGGCAGAGGGTCTGACCAGCTCATATGACCCTCCATTAGAGACTCACAAAAAGGGCTGGTACGAGCTCATTTTTCAGGAGTTTTAATCCCTCCTGCTTATGATGCTGAGCCAAGGGTTTTTCTGGAGAATCTGAGTCACAAGGCTTGCAGCTGCAGAGAGAGAGAGGATTGATAGCAGAGGCTCAGCAGGCACAGCCACGTCTGAGAGCCGGGAGGGGAGCAGAAAAGCCACCACTTTTCAATACCAGGAATGGGGGAAAAGTGGCAGGAACACACCAGAAATATTAGGATGGGAAGACAGCAGCAGTTCTTGTGTCACTGCTGCTCTCAGGAGCTCCTGGAGCAGGGAATTTTCACAAAAAGGGCTGTGCAGGGGAAGCTGGCGTTGTGATTTCACAGCAGGTTTAGCCAGGGCATGCTCGGGAGAAAGGAGGTCTCTTAGGAAGTTTGGTGTCCCAGCCCGTGTTTGGTTTAATTTATAAATTGATAAAGCAGTTTTTGGGTTGTTGGTTGGGGTTTTTTTTCACAGAGAGAGGGTTTTTTGCTGGAGGCTGAGTGAGTCCTGTCCTTTGTTTTGCCAAACCCCGTATCTGAGCAGGAGGAGGGAGCAGCCAGGAGAGATGCTTTGGCTTTGGCTCTGGCTCAGCCTCAGCACATTCCCTCACGGTGTGGGCTGGGCTTCCTCTGGAGCTGTTTGGAATGAAACCCGAGGCTCTGTCCCAGTTCCAGACGGGGTTTCGTGTTTTTCACTCAGAACCTCACCAGTGTGTTCTGCAGCAGGTGCCGGTGAGGGACACGAGTGCATGGTGCCCTGTCACACCTGGGTCCATCCCTGGGTCCATCCTGGTGTCCCATCCCTGGTGTCCTGTCCATCCCTGGGGTCCCATCCCTGGTGTCCATCCTGGTGTCCTGTCACATCCCTGGTGTCCTGTCCCATCCTGGTGTCCTGTCCATCCCTGGTCCTGTCACATCCCTGGTTGTCCATCCCTGTGCCTGTCACATCCCTGTGTCCTGTCATCCCTGTTGTCCTGTCCATCCCTGGTGTCCCATCCCTGGTGTCCTGTCCCATCCCTGGGGTCCCATCCCTGGTGTCCCATCCCTGGTGTCCTGTCCCATCCCTGTGTCCTGTCCCATCCCTGGTGTCCTGTCCATCCCTGGGGTCCTGTCACATCCCTGTGTCCTGCCCCATCCCTGATGTCCTGTCACATCCCTGTTGTCCTGTCACATCCCTGGGGTCCTGTCCATCCCTGGTGTCCTGTCCCATCCTGATGTCTTGTCACATCCCTGGTGTCCTGTCACATCCCTGGTGTCCCATCCCTGGTGTCCTGTCACATCCCTGGGTCCTGTCCCATCCCTGGTGTCCTGTCCCATCCCTGATGTCTTGTCACATCCCTGTGTCCTGTCCATCCCTGGTGTCCCATCCCTGGTGTCCTGTCACATCCCTGTGTCCTGTCACATCCCTGGGGTCCTGTCCCATCCCTGGTGTCCTGTCCATCCCTGGGCTCCTGTCCCATCCCTGGTGTCCTGTCCCATCCCTGGGGTCCTGTCACATCCCTGGTGTCCCATCCCTGGTGTCCTGTCCCATCCCTGGGCTCCTGTCACATCCCTGGTGTCCTGTCACATCCCTGGGGTCCTGTCACATCCCTGGTGTCTGTCCATCCCTGGTCCTGTCACTTGTCCTGTCCATCCCTGGGGTCCTGTCACATCCCTGGTGTCCAGTCCATCCCTGGGGTCCTGTCCATCCCTGGTGTACTGTCCCATCCCTGGTGTCCTGTCCCATCCCTGGTGTCCTGTCACATCCCTCTTCTGACAGCCCAGAGCCTCATTTCCTGCTCTCCTGTCCCCAGGATCGGTGGAAAGCCAGGGCCACTGTGACATTTAAATCAGTGGCCAGCATGGATGGCTTTGCTGTGGGAGAGGGAAGAACCTCCCCTTGGGTGTCACTCAGAACATCGCTGTGTGCAGCTGGTGCTTTTCTAATTCGGTTTTAATTATGGAATCTGATGAGGGGATGCCACAGCGTGCTCACCATCAGCATCAGCACCAGCATCAGCAATCACCATCACCATCATCACCATCACCATCATCACCATCATCATCACTATCATCACCATCACCATCACCATCATCACCATCATCATCACCATCACCATCATCACCATCACCATCATCATCATCATCACCATCACCATCATCACCATCACCATCATCATCATCACCATCATCACCATCCCATCACCATCATCACCATCCATCACCACAATCCACACACTCATCACCATCACCAGCATCATCACCATCACCATCACCATCATACACCATCACCACACCACCATATCACCATCACCATCATCACCACCATCTTCATCATCCCATCTACATCACCATCATCACCATCATCACCATCACCATCATCACCATCACCATCCAAGCTCCTCCCCCTGTAACTCATCTTTTACCCTCCCAACTCTCTTTTTTCCAGCTTTGGAGCTTCCAAATGCTCCATTTCATCGTTTCATCGTGCTGAGCATCCCGAACCAGCAGGCTGGCTGCTTTGCCCCTGCTTCAAAGGGGCTGAGGAGCTCACCGACACATCTTTTGGACTATCTGACCCAAATATCAATTCTCAAGAACTCAAACAGAGTTTCAGTTTCCTTACCTTACTAAATCCCTGTAAAATGTGCACACAAATCCCTTCTGAACGTAGGAGTCTGGAGAAACTAAAGGCAATATCAAGGGAGAAAAAAATCCCATTTGTTGTTATCTGAATATCAAAAAGTGCATTAAAATGAAGCCATGGTCACCAGGTAGTTTGGTGGTGTGCATTTGTACTTCACCTGCAAATACCCATCTTCCAATGCTGAATGTGAGATAAAATCACAGAATAATGGTGCATTTGTACATTCACCTGCAAATACCCATCTTCCATCACTGAATATGTGAGATAAAATCACAGAATGATGATGGTGCATCCGGGCTGGCCTGACATGATACTCCAACCACTTCTCTCGTTTTATTTTTTTGGGTTTTTTTTTTGTTGTTTGGGTTTTTTGTTTTTTTTGTTTTTTTTTTTTTGTTTTTTTTTTTGTTTTTTGTTTTTTTTTTTTTTTTTTCTTTTTTATGTTTTTTATTTTTGTGTTTTTTTTTTTAGGTTTTTTTTTTTTTTTTAGTTTTTTTTTTTTGTTTTTTTGTTTTTTTTGGTTTGTGGTTTATTTTTTTTTTTTTTTTTTTTTTTTTTTTTTTTTTTTTTTTTTTTTTTTGTTTTTTTTTTTTTTGTTTTTTTTTTTTTTTTGTTTTTTTATTTGTTTTTTTTTTTTTTGTTTTTTTGTTTTTTGTTTTTTGGTTTGGTGGTTTGGGGTTGTTGGTTTTTTTGAGTTTCTTTTTTTTTTATTTTGTTGTTGTGTGTGTTTTTAAACCTCCACGTCCAAAAGTATCAATTCCTTGTTCCAGGGCATTTAGCGCCCCGCGCGAAAAACAGCTAAATACATGAACATCCATTCTCATTACTGATTTTTCACCTTGTTGGCCGATGATGATATCTAACACGAGTTTATGTTGTCGAAGATGTAGAGTGTTTGAAGCTGAGATCGGGGGGGTATTTGCAGGATGATCCCTCATGCCCAAAAACCAACAAACTGTGCTTTGAGATGAGACACACGAAGGGTTTTTCCCGACGGTCCTGAACATTTGTAACTGCCATGGTTTTATACAAGATATGGAGAGTGGCCATTTATTCTGTAGGTGGAGATAATTTATCTACTCAAGCTTGTCGAAGCCTCTTCCTAGCTTATTAGGGGTTAAGTAGAAAATGCTCGAGAAGGATGGGCTCGCTATTTGTGTCTAGTGGGGAGCTGGTAGAAGCGGACACAAATTTTGCACCTACCACCCAACTATGGTACTCCCTTAGAAGAGTATGAAGCGCCATGGCTTTCATTTTAGATGCACTTTTATTGATATTCAATTAATGTATTAACTACATTACATTTAATGTTGCAGGGAACTCATATTCTGTTTTTCTTCCCTTGACCCCTTTTGCAACTCATATAAGTTCTCCTGACGCACTTCTTCAGATAATCAACAAAGAGTGCATTTACTTTCGTAAACAATCGCTGTTTGCCATCATATATGCTAACGCACAAGAGGCCGCCATATTTTGTGTAAATGGGTTTATGAAACTGAAACTTCGTTGTTTGTAGTTCTTGAGAATTGTTTTAGTTTTGTGGTTTACAGCTGATCATCTTCAAAGAATGGTGACCGCAAAAAGCGAAGCTTCGTTGTCGGTGAGGCTCGCTCAGCGGCCTTAGTGGAAAAGGCAGAGGAAGGGGGTGCGAAAAGGGGACATGAGCCAGAGGCGCTGCATGCATCCGGTTTCGAGAGAAAAAACAGGTAAATAACCAGGATTTTCTCATTCCCAGTGTCTGGCACGGAAAGGGGTTGGTGAACAGAGAGGAGTGACAACTGTATAGAGAAAACAGCATATTGTGGGTAAAAATACCAAAGCTCCAGAGCATTTAATATGAGAAAAAAAACGAGGACAAATTTTGCTCGAAGTTCCCAGTGTGTTCTGTGGGAAGGGGAAGAAGGGAGAACACCAATAAATCACCAGGTGGTCTTAAGGTAATTCTCTATAACTCTCCAATATATTGTTTATATCGTCCAAAGCCATAAAATATTTTTCGTGGGGTAATGGAGTTTTCGCATCTCCTTTCTCTCCTCCTCCGGGTGTAGTGATTTTCTCATTCCCAGTGTCTGGAAGGGCAATCCTGAGCTCCTTGGGGTAGGAATCCCATGATTTTTGCTGCAGCAAAGGAAACAGAGTTCAGATCTTTCCTCTAGAGTAAATAAACGAGTGGGGGAAATTCAGCAGGGCATTGAGGAGTGAGCGATTTTCTCTGTTAGGAAGATAATATCTGCTGCTCTAATTATAGCTCGGCACACACGGGGAATCCCTGCAATACTCCTCACCGAGTCTCAGGGTCTGAGCTGTGAGCTGCTCGGTAATTTATGTTCCAGACAAGCCTGTCAAACTAGAAATTGTTCTGTTGTAGAAAATAATCCTCCCTCGCTGACTGGTTGACTTGATTATTTGTAGAAAATAATCCTCCCTCGCTTTTAAAACATGATGGAGAGGGATTGGATCCAACATCAGCCCCCAGATTTGTGCCTGTCCAGTTTTATCAGAGCACCTTGGACCTGCTCTGAACCTGAGATCATCTGATCCCAGCTCACTGCTCAAAGGGCTCCATCCTGTTGGGTTTGAGCACCTCAGAAGGGTAAAGCCTTCTGATTTTTGAGGGGAATAGTTTAACTTTTCACTCTTGAGCAAAATGAAATCAGATCACCTGAGCTACAGCAAAGTTGTACCTTTTAAAATTGCCCTCAGCACAAGAGCAGAGTGGGGACATCAGTTCAGATATCTGAAGTCAGGAGATTTTTGAGTGAGAGTGGTTTGTTAACTGATGAGGCAGGGTGACATCCCACGGACAAGAAAAAGAAATGATAATTTATTTTTATCTCCTAGGCTGAGAGAGGAGCACAGGATGCTGAGATGAGCAGCGTTGTTTTCCCCCTGGACACCAGAACTGATGCTCCTCCTCACGGGCAGCTCTCTCCGGGGCTGTAATTACACAACATGTCACAAAGAGAACAAAACCAAAGCCTTTTTATATCTCCTCACCCATCTGCACTTCCTCTTTCTGAACCAGTACTGCAAACAGAATTATCAGAAGCATCACGTTGGCGAGTATTTTTAGTAAACAGCGAGAGACTCATGTGAACTTGTTCCTCCTTGTCCTTGTGCCCCAAACACACTGCAGAATTTTCTGGGTAGAATTTTTAGAGGTTCCCCTCCATTGCAGGCAGAACAGCTGGACTGCAGCAGCAGATTTAGAGCTTTTCAGGGTTAAAGAATAGTTCCTCCCTTGCATCCCAACGCCAGATTAGGATTCCCAAAATTCCAGGGATTGCCTGGATTGCTGTTAGATGGTGGATGGCTCCATACACAATGGCTGGCAAAGGAAGGTGATGGGAATTCATATGGGAGGAGAAAATAGGAATGTTTAATGTTTATTGAATTAAAATGTATTCGTGTTTATTGATTAGGAATGCTCCCAAGGGTTTTTTAATTGTCCTAAAATAGGCTCAGACATTCTTAAGGGCAGTGCAAATGTGGGTGGCAAGATCCCCCTGCTACCTTTTGGGAGGAAATGGGGAGAGAGGTGGAAAATACACTGGAAAAGGTGTTTCCATTTGGTTCCCTGGCTTGGCTGAAGCAAGGAAAGACCATCAACATCTAACCAGCACCATTCCAAGAATGGGAATATTCATCATAGAAAACACCAGCATCCATCCCTTAAAAACCAGAGTGCCCTGTGAAATGGGCAGGGGGATCTCTGCAGGGGTCACCACCCTGAGGGTTTCGCCTGAGTGGAATTGTGGCAGAGTTGGGGCAAAGGGACAGCCATTCCTTTGCACATTGAGGTGTTGTTTAACTGCTCCTTTTAGCTCACAGCAGGGTTTGTATGATCCCAGCTCTCTGTTTCTAGCAGTATTCCCTCTGAAAAACACCCTCCTTTAGCTGAGATGCTGTTGTTTTTTTTTCTAAAGAAACCAGCAAAACCAACAAAGGGAACAGCACAAAGTAGTGGAAGGTGATCTCTCAGGTCCAAGTGACTCATCTTCCCACAGAAAATGTTTCTGGTCTTAGGCTCAACAAACACCTTTGGTCAATTTGCAATGGTTCAGCCCCAAATGGGTTCATCCTTTCCAAATGAGGGATTTTCATCTCTTTATCCTCCCTGTTCTGTTGGAAAGCAGGAGAACCTGGTGCTCTTGCAGCAGCAGCAGCCTGCTTCCCTCGGTGCATCTTTCTGATTGCTCCTCACTTAGATACCCCCAGCTCCTAAAAATGGAGATAAAAAAAGCCTTCCTGAGGTGGGGTGTCCAAAAAACGGCAGCAGCAGTTCCCCAACAACACCAGTGACTGCCCCAGCTCCTGGCCCATGGCCAACAATCCTCATTTATTCTCATTTATTCTCATTTATTCTCATTTATTCTCATTTATTCTCATTTATTCTCATTTATTCTCATTTATTCTTTTCAGCTTTCTGAAGGCAGCATTAAGCCCACACATCCCCAAACATATTAAGTCCTCTTGCCACAGTGGAAAGCTGGGCATATGCACATTTGTTTTTCTTGATTTAAGGCTTTTCTGGGCACAGCCTTGCCCCAAATCAAGAGCAGAATTTGTCTTTTTTTCCTTTTCAGGACACCCAACCTATGTGAAAGTGCTGAATACTCACAAGCAGGTAAAGCCTCTGAGCTCGGTCCAACACCCTCCACCCCTGGCAAAACTTCCATTTCTCAACATGACTGGGAAGATTAATGATCCTGACAGGAGGTGTGAAGGTAAATTAAAACAGAAATGTTAATTTGGAGTGGGTGTGGCTCTTCTGAAGTGGATGAAAGTGCTCCTCATTTCACCAGCTCTGGATATGCAGCAGGTGCCCTGCTCAGGTTGGGTGTGTGTCCTCAGCTCTCAGCCCTTGCCCTGTTTTCACCAAATCAAAAACGAGCCCGGAGCAATTTTAATTTTAACCTGCTGTTTTTGCTCTGTTAACCAATACCAACCACAAACCTGTTTTTCCTGCTTTCTTGATGGAGAGGGAATGATATCATACAGAGAGGGAGGTGATGTTTGTGCTTGTGCAGGTGAGGAAGGCTGGAAGGGTTAAACAGGGCTGCTTTTGAAAGCAGTGCAGAAAAAGAGCACGACAGAAAAAAGAAAAATATATTAAAAATAAAGCCAAAACATGAAAAACTGGCTGCAAAGACAGACTTGGGCAAAAGCTTACTATGGGAAGAGTCATACACACATATGGGATAAATTACAGAGAAAGGGTATGGATAAAAACCCCATTTACATGGATATTTAAAAGAAAAAGAGCAAGAGGGGAGGAGAAGAAGAGACCTGGGATGTTGCTAAAGAAAGATGAGGAGAAAGACAGAGCAGGAGCCGCAGGAAATAGTGGCAAAGAGCTGCCCCCCTGCCTTGTCCAAGGCCTTTGTGGCACCTTTCCTGCTCCATTTAATATGGAAAAGAGAAGGAAAACACCCGACCCCTTCTTGGGGGAGCTCCTGCAGGGCCGGGGGCAGCAGTGACAGGAAAGCACAGTGCTCATTGCACAATAATCCACTTGGCTGCCACCCAGGAATTCCTGAGGTGATTGTGGTGCTAAAGCAAAGCTGATCTACCCAAAAAAAGCAGATGTGCCCTGGTTACTGCACACCCTGAGAGGGCATCCTGAGCGCTCTGTGGTCACTGCTGAACCCACCCTGTCCTTGGCCACACTCACATTCCCATCCAGCCCCGCTCCTGCTGCTGACACCTGTTGTCAGCAGTCGGTAATTTCTTTTTTTTTAGGACGAGCCTGCATTGCCCTGGAGCTCAGAAAGGGCCTTAAATTAGACTTAATTCTATTCAGATGTAGTTAGCAGTATTTAATTAGCACAGTCCTGAAGCAAAAGTCAGTCTGTTCCTTGGATCACTGGAGCGCATTCTGGATTCTTTCCATATTGCTGCAGGAGTCTGACCTTTTTATTTTATTTAATTTTTTTATTTTTTTATATTCTTATTTTTTTCAAGCACTACCAGAGTAGGGCCCACATTTTAACAGATTCCTTTGCAGATGGCTTCCTGCTCGCTTGCAATTGCGAAACTCCACGGAGGCAATTACCACGATTGCAGACATGGGAATGTGACATTAGGAAAGCATTTCATGTATTCTCAGCATCTGCTGCAAAACGGAAACCTCGGGGAGATGCTGTGGGCAGGACTGGCTCAAATCAGGCGGGGTGGAAGTTCCCATGCAGCCTGGACTCGACGTGCAGGTGTTCTCTGAGGCCACATCCAGAGGGTGACCCAGCTGGTGACCCAGGGGACACGGATGGCTTGTCCTCTGCTGGTGCTCCATCCGCTGCCAAAGTGAGTTTAGATGAGGAATCAATCCCGTTTTAGGCAGCTGAAATGAGGTGACCTGAACCCTGACCCCTGTGATTTTCACAGGAAACTGCCCCAGAAATGATGAGCCAGTGTTGCTTCACCTCCATGGAGTTGCAGGCTGACAAATCAGGAGATCTTCTGCCTGCCTGAGGCACTCCCTCAAACCTCAGCTGGCCACTGAGGGAGAGGGTGAAACCAGCTGGAAATGTGTGATGGATGAAGAAAAAAAAAACAGTTTGAAGCAGATCTTAAGTGGTTTGGTTTGTGTTTGGTTTGGTTTGGTTTGGTTTGGTTGGTGGTTGTGGTTGGTTTGGGTTGGGTTGGTTGGGTTGGGTGGTTGGTTGGGTTGGTTGGGTTGGGTTTGTTGGGTTGGTTGATTGGGTTGGGTTGGTTGGTTGGGTTGGATTGGGTCATTTGGTTGGTTTGGTTTGGTTGGTTTGGTTTGGTGGTTGGGTTGGTTGCTTTGGTTGGTTTGGTTTGGTTTGGTTTGTTTGGTTTGGGATCGGTTGGTTTGGTTTGGTTTGGTTTGGTTTGGTTTGGTTTGGGTTCGATTCGATTTGGTTGGGTTTGGTTTGTTTTGTTTGGGTTGGTCAGTTTGGTTTGTTTGGTTTGGTGGTTTGGTTTGGATACGGTTTGGGTTTGTTTGGATCGGTTTGGTTTGGTTTGGATTGGTTTGGTTTGGTTTGGTTTGGGTTTGGGTCAGTTTGGTTTGGTTTGGTTTGGGTTTGGGTCGATTTGGTTTGGTTTGGGTTGGGTGGTTGGGTTGGGTTGGGTTGGTTTGGTTGGGCTGGGTTTGTTTGTTTTGGTTTGGGTCAGTTTGGTTTGGTTGGGTTGGGTTGCTTCGATTTGGTTTGATTTCATTTTGCTTTGCTTTGCTTTGGTGGGCTTTTTTTTAATAGTCTAGGCCTAGGTTTTAAGAAATTAGCCCAAAAGGCCGCTTTTTGACCTCCCCCTTCCTCAGGGATCAAAGTACAACAGTTCATAGCTCTGCTCCAAAACCATCTGGATCATTCCACCACCACAATCCATTTATTCCCATTAACTCCTTTCCTTACTTTCCACTTTCATTTCAAAGGCTTTGCTGGAAGCTGAGCTGAGAAGAAGTGGCAAAGGATGGGAATTTCTTAAACTGGATTTGTGACATCTCAGTTTTGGAGGGGATGGCACAGCACACAGCAATATTTAACCCTTTCCCCACCATTCCCAGGATTTTGGGGAGCTCTGCGGGGCCGTGGTTGCGACAACTCTCTTATGCAACCCCGGCTGCGTCTGCTCGCCGCTGCCAGATTGTGGAAATCTGCAAATAATTGCAAAGTCTGCCAGTTTAATTGGATTGTGGTGTATTTGCACAGATGGGTGAAGTCTTCCAGGCCAATATTTTCCAGAGTGACTGAGCAGTCTCGCAGCTTTAAGATACTCAGTACGAGAGAACTTTGACGCAATGGGTTTCCGCAGATTTTTTTTAAGAGAAGCACCCCCCAAACTGAAATAATCCAAACCATCAATCACCCAGAAATATTCTGCACGAGACCTTGAGATGGGGGAATCTCTCACAGTAGCTTGATGTAAGCCAAACTAAATTCATAAAAATAATACAAGACAGCTTAACACGTCGTTTGTTCAGCAGAAAAATCCAGCGTGAGCGTGGATGTGTGCAGGCATTTTTACAGGAATTATAAGGAATAAATGAACATTTGTAAAATAAGAGGAGGAGGAAAAGAAAGGCGTTTTATTTCATGTGCGAGAGCTGGCTGTTGTTGTTGTTGTTATTTCTTTTAATGAGGTACAAAATGTTACTGTGGAACATTGTCCCTGTGTGCTCTGGCCCTTTTCCAGGCCCAGAGCTCAGGAATTGCTGGGGAAGAGAAAGCCTTGTACTTGACTTTCTGAAAGATAGGCTGTTATCTCTTGTGAGAGGCTGCAAAGGAAAAGAATCAAATTACTTATTAATTAAATATAAACTCTGTCAAATTGCTCAGAAGCAACTCACCCCCACGACCCAAGCTATAGATGCCCAATATCTGAATTTCCAGAAGAAAAACAGTTTATCAACATCATCATCAGCTTTTTCTACCACGAATTTGCAGGGACACAAGGAAGCTGTAGAGGATGCTGCTGTCCTCACTGAGAGTTCCACTCAATCACCTGCACAAAATCTGCCATTTGTAAGCAGAAATAAATGTTTAAAAACTGTTAGGATGTTTAGAGATGTGGTAAGACCAACTTAAAATCATTTCAATTACATTTTTCAGAGGCAGAAAAATGATGTGGTTACATGCTCTTGGTGTAACTATTTTCCAGAAGGTGCCCTTGGAAGTCTGCATGGCAGGAATGAAGCCGAGGTGCCCTCATGCCACAGTCACCCTTGCAAACAGGACTGATTTAACAGCTTTGAACCAATCCTGGCTGGCTTTGGAAAACCTTCCCAAATGCTTCTCCAGAGCAAATGTGCAAAGCTGAGGCCAACTTTTCACTTGTGTTGGCAAAGTGGGCTCTGGCTCCTGGTGCCAGCACCCCTCCCTGTCCTGCTGTGTCAATTTGTCATAAAGCTCCTGATCCCAAAGCCATGCTGCTGCTCTTGGAATCTTCCTTGGCAGCAGAAGGAGCTCCTGGTTCCTGGGGGTAAGGAGGAAACCTCAAAAAAGCAAAATAAATCACAAAGAACCCCAATTTTTTTTTTCTTTTTTAAATTGGGCACTATCAAATTTCACGCTCTCAGAACCACCAGATCCCAATCTCCCCCTTCCCACCAGACACCCTGAGAAAGCTCCTTTCCAAAAACCCTCTGGAGCATTAAGGACAGGTTTTCAAAGGTCAGCAGACACCTGAACGCCTGTGAGGAGTTGGCCCTGATTTCTGATTTCTGATTTCTGAGCAGGCTCGGCGTGGTCTGTTGGGGGCTGAGCAGTCCCTTCTGTGGGTTTTGTTCCCAGCTCTGGGACTGACCTGAAAAACGACCCCAAAGCCAGGCAGTGCCAAGGCTGGGCTTGGCAAAGTCTCACTTTGCTCTGAACGCTCACAGGGAGGTAGAAAAGGCTCCTGTCTGGCCTGGGAATCTGTCTGTGCTCGGGTTCTGCAGCTCTCCTCAAATCCACAGGGTGCTCTGGGCTCCAAGAGACACCCCCAGGCCAGATGAGGGCTTGGGGTTAATTTTTTATGAATTCATTGGTTTTGAAGGACAAAGAATTCTGAGAGGTTGACCATGGCTGGAGAGTGCTGGAGACCCTAAGGAACAGAAGAATTTCTTTTAGGACCTTGTTACAGAGATCCAAGAAATTTGGATCCGTGATTTTTTGGGTCAGCCCACAGCTTTTGCTGCATTTGGGATTTCTCACCTGTCCTTTGCAGGCTCGGGGTGTGGGGCAGCAGGAGAAAAGCAGAATTGCCAGGGCCTCTCACAATTTCAGCCATGTTTTGTCACCATCACTCAAGTCAGTTATTAAATATAAACCACGATATTTGCAATGCTAACTTTGTCTTTCGCAAACATTTGGAGTGGAAGTTGTTCTCAAAAGCCTTTCAGAGCAGAGATAACAAGGTGACAAATCCTTCAGAGTGACTGAAAATGCAGAGATGTCCCAATTTAGAACAAAGGGAGTGATCCAGCAGCTTTTGAGAGTCAAAATCACAGCAGAAATGTGTGACTCTGCACAAGGGAAATTCGGAACAAATTCGGGGCATAAAGGGCCTCTCTTTGTCCATCTTTCTCATCAGCCACTGAAATCACTGCTTGCAAAATCCACTTTCAGTCTTTCTGTGTAATAATGTCCCATCACTGGGGGTTAATGCCCTGGTTTGGCATCGCAGAGCTGCACAATTCCCTGCCTAGGTCGGTTAACACAAATAAGACGTGGTACTGTACAAACAGAGCATTCCCAACAGCTAAAAGTCTAAACAGATTAGAAAAAGGGCGAGGGAAGAAATGCAGGTGCCAAGAGTTGCAGAAATGTGCAGTGACAGGGCCAAGGGAAGGCAGAACTCAGATCCAAACCCTGATTGTGATCTGTTACTTAATGCCATCATTTTGGTATGTCAGATGGGTCATCTTCCTTAAAGGGTTTAGAAAGTAGCCAGAGCAATTCCTCTGTTTATATAAGGAAGATGTTTTGTAGACCTCTCGATCCTAAGGCAATTAATACAGCCCATTGGGGAAAGAAAAAAAAAGGGGAAAAAAAAAGGAGAGAAAAAAAGAAGAAAAAGAAAGAAAAGGGAAAAAAAGAGAGAAAAAAGAAGAAAAAGAAGAAAAAGAAGAAAAGGAGGAAAAGAGAAAGAGGAAAAGAAAAGAAAAGAAAGAAAAAAGAAAAGAAAAGAAAAGAAAGAAAAGAAAAAAAGAAAAGAAAAGAAAAGAAAGAAAGAAAAGAAAAGAAAAAAGAAAAAAGAGAAAGGGAAAGAAAAAAGAAAAAGAAAAGAAAAAAAGAAAAAGAAAAAGAAAAAGAAAAAAAAGAAAAAGAAAAAGAAAAAGAAAGGAAAAAAATTCAGATAAAGGCCAGATGCTTTAACAGATGCAATTTTTATGTCAGGGTGTTTTTTTTGGTGAGCGGCCTCTTTGTGGTGAGCTGTTAGCAGCACATTCCCATAGTTGTGTATTTGTGACAAAGCCGATTGCATGGAGCTGGGCTCCAACCAAACGAAAACAAAACACGGCAATAACGAGAAATAACGAGCTCCTCCAACAACGTTCAGGAACTGACTTGGAGGTTAGCGCTGTGTGTTCTGGGAAAAAAAAAAAAATTAAAAAAAAAAAAAAAGATCCAGGCACCATCTAATTTCATGCACTGAAAAGTTTAAACATTTCAGAGGAACATAACGCATGACACGGGGTGATTTTATTTAATGAATGGCTGCAAGGAACGGGGCCAGCATCGCTTCTGAACGCCGTGTGCCAAGAGCCTTACTGTACAATGTGTCATCACTCGGGAACCTAAAGAATTGGACTTGAGAAAACATTGCTACAAAATATCGTCCCCTTCCCAGAAAGGTTCACTTCAGGCTCCGGAGAAAAACAGGACGACTCATTTCCACTGCACATAATTCTTCTGTTGGGAAACTTTTCTTAAAGGCGTAGGTGGCGGAGCGAGGGGCTGGGAACTGTTTAATCGCGTCTGGCAGTAAGAGTTTGTGGTTATTATTGCTACTCGGCGCTTGTTTTGGGGTTTTGGGGTTCAAAACCTGAAAAATGTGGAGCAGGTTAATCCTCTCCACACCCTGGAAAGGGAGAAAGAGGAGAGGGAGCAGAAGGAAGGGACAGGGAAAGGGAAAGAAAGTTTAGCTGCCATAAGAAGCCTCTAGTTAAGAGTCTTGCATTAAAAAATATCTATTCTAACAAAAGGTGTGGGTTATGGGATGCATTAAATAGGAAGTCTTACACACGATGGTAAGCTTAGATAGACTAAAGGATTTACTGACTGAAATCGTGAAACACTGTCCTTTTTTTTAAATTTTTTTTTTTTTTTTTTTTTATATGGTGCGTTTTCTTCAGAGAAATTAGGTCAGCTCGCAGCAAGTAATTGATTTACTGATTTAAGCCTCACCTCTGTAACAGTAGTGTTTGCTAGGATCACTCGACATAATCATGTGTGAGTACGAGTGTTTATTTTTAAGGACTGGATATCAACATCCTCTTTCTTGTTCCTGGTGTGAAAAAGAGAAGTTCATTACCCAGAAGGGCGCATCCATCACTGCTGGCTATAGAACCCTCGTAGCTTTACCTGTTTCAAGGCATTTGACACTTTCGCTCTTCAGACAAAATGAAAAACTAAAATTGTGCGAGCCATACCAGAAGAGTTTTCCCTGAGACAAAATCAGGGTATTTTGGAAGGACTGCTCCTTTTGCAAGTCAGGGGAAAGCTGGTGACAAGCACAGAGCTCCAGAGAGAGATGAATGAGCACTTTCAGCACTTATAATTTCACTTCTTATTTTCTGCAAACAGAACTATTCGTGTAACCTGTTCTACGGTTATAAAACACATTCTGACACGTTACCTGCGTCTTAAACCCCATTAAACACACCCCAAATCCCATTAGGGACACCCCAAGCTGTAGCTGCAATGGGACCCAACTCTCCTGGGCGGGTCCTGGCACCTGAGCCCCCCAAGGTGTGTGACAGGGCCGTGTCCCTGGGCACCCCGACTGCGGGAAGGGGGTGGCACAGAGCCCCCAGAGCCCTGGGAGGGGGTGGCACAGAGCCCACAGAACCCGGGAGGGGGTGGCACAGAGCCGCAGAGCCCCAGAGCCCCCAGACCACCGGGAGGGGGGTGGCACAGAGCCCCCAGAGCCCCCAGAACCCCGGGAGGGGGTGGCACAGAGCCCACAGAACCCGGGAGGGGGTGGCACAGAGCCCCCAGAGCCCCCAGAACCCCAGAGCCCGGGAGGGGTGGCACAGAGCCCCCAGAGCCACCGGGAGGGGGTGGCACAGAGCCCCCAGAGCCCCCAGAACCCCGGAGGGGGTGGCACAGAGCCCACAGAACCCGGGAGGGGGTGGCACAGAGCCCCCAGAGCCCGGGAGGGGTGGCACAGAGCCCCCAGAGCCCGGGAGGGGTGGCACAGAGCCCACAGAACTCCGGGAGGGGGTGGCACAGAGCCCCCAGAGCCCCCAGACCGGGAGGGGGTGGCACAGAGCCCCCAGAGCCCGGGAGGGGGTGGCACAGAGCCCCCAGAGCCCCGGGAGGGGTGGCACAGAGCCCCCAGAGCCCCCAGAGCCCCGGGAGGAGGTGGCACAGAGCCCCCAGAGCCCCCCGAAGCCCCGGGAGCTGGGCCAGCTCCTGATCTGTCCTCATCTCTGTCCTTAAGCTCCCTCTAGAGTTTACAGCGATCGAGCGGAAGGTCTCCATGGCCCCTGGCAGGGGAAGGTGGCATCTCCTCGCCCCCCCTGATTTATATCCCACACTCCTCGCACTGCTGGATTTATATCCCAAAAACGGCTCTTTCCTTCCTGGCAGTCCCTGCTGCTGACCCTCATCCCGCCCAGAAGCGAAGGGCTCCTGCTAAGGGAGTGTTATGGGGTGAATATTTGGGGTCTGCACCTCCAAAATCACAGCAGGGATCAGCACGGGGAAGCAACTGGTGCGGTGGGCGAGGAGCAAACCTCCTCAAACCCCAAACGAGTCGTGCCATGGCCCTGCCTTCTCATGCTCAGCTCTGCCAGACTCATCCCCCGGAGGAGCTCAGGTCTCATTCTCCATTTCCCCCGCGTTGGGAAAGGAATATATAAAATGCCGTGGATGTCAGACGCTTTCTGTGCGCGGGTCGGGTCGGATGGGCATGGCCGGCTCACCGGACAGCCTTATAAAGTGCTGGGCAAGGAGGGTGGCCAAAAGGGAGGCGGGAAGCTTGCCCGAGCCATCCTGGAGGAAAGAAAAACAGCGAGCAGCTCTGCCAGCGGAAAAGCCCAAACAGGAGAAGCGGAGAGGGGAGAGGAAAAAAAAAAAACAAAACAGGAGACAGGGCGTTCAGAGCCTGGCACAGCAGCCAGGACATTCTGCGCCCAGACCTCCCCACAAACACTCCTCCCTCCTCCCCGCTTCGCCGCTCCAAGTTTTGTTTGGGGTTTTGTGTTGCTGTTCGCGGTTCCTCTCCCTCTCTAACCCTCTCTGGGCTCCTTGCCCGGCCGCATCCCCGCAGGAGCGGTGCCGGCGGGGCAGAGGCGGCCGCGGAGGCTGCGGCGAGCGGGGGAGGCTGAGCATCGCCCCCGGCCCCACCCGCGCCTCCTCCCCGCTGCTGTTGTGCCGCTCTTCCGCAAGACGATGGCGCTCTCATCTTTCCCCAGCTTTACTCCGGCAATTTCCAGTATATTTTTTTCCTGTATTTTTTTTTTTTTTTTTTTTTTTTTTTTTTCCCCTCCAATCGC
>CM019237.1:67083370-67097315 GCA_009741485.1 Malurus cyaneus samueli
TTTTGTTTGGTTTGGGTCAGTTTGGTTTGTTCGTTGGGTTTGGGGTTGCTTCGAGTTTGCGTTTGATTCATTTTGACCTTGTGACTTGCTTTGTGGGCTTTTTTTTAATAGTCTAGTGCCTAGGTTTAAGAAATTAGCCAAAAGGGCGCTTTTAACCTCCCCCTTCCTCAGGGACAAAGTACACAGTTATAGCTCTGCCCAAAACATCTGGATCATTCCACCACCACATCCATTTATTCCATTACTCCTTTCCTACTTCGCACTTTCAATTTCAAAGGCTTGCTGGAAGCTGAGCTGAAAGAAGTGGCAAAGGATGGGATATTCTTAACTGGATTTGTGACTCTCAGTTTTGGAGGGGATGGCACAGCACACAGCAATATTAACCCTTTCCCCACCTTCCCGAGGATTTTGGGAGCTCTGCGGGGCCGTGTGGTTGAGACAACTTCTCTGATGCGACCCCGGCTGCGTCTGCCTCGCACGACTGCCGATTGTGGAAATCTGCAAATAATTGGCAAAGTCTGCCCGCAGTTTAATTTGGTTGTGGTCGTATTTGCACAGAGGGTAAGTCTCCAGGCCAATATTTCCAGAAGTGACTGAGCAGTCTCGCAAGCTTTAAGATACTCAGTAGCAGAGAACTTGACGCAATGGGTATTCCGCAGATTTTTTTTAAGAGAAAGCACCCAGAACTGAAATAAATCAAACCATCAATCACCCAGAAATAGTCTGCAATAGAAAGCAACGAGACCTTGAGATGGGGGAAGCTCTCACAGTAGCTGAATGTAAGCCAACTAAATTCATGAAAATAATACAAGACAGCTAACACGTCGTTCTGTTTACAGAACAAATCCAGCCGTGAGCGTGAGGTGTGTGCAGGCATTTTCAGGAATTTAAGGATAAATTGAACATTTGTAAAATAAGAGGAGGAGGAAAAGAAAGGCGTTTTTTTCATGTGCGAGAGCCGGCTGTTGTTGTGTTGTTATTTTCTTTTAATGAGTACAAAATGTTAGCTGCTTGAACATTGTCCCTGTGTGCTCGGCCGCTTTTCGCAGGCCAGAACTAGACTTCGTGGGGAAGAGAAAGCCTTTACTTGACTTTCTGAAAGATAGGCTTTATCTCTTGGAGGCTGCAAGGAAAAGAACAAATTAATTATTAAGTTAAATAATAAACTCTGTCAATTGCTCAGAAAGCTAACTCACCCCCGACCCAAGCTATAGATGCCAATATATGAATTTCAGAAGAAAAACAGTTATTCAAGCATCATCATCAAGCTTTTTCTACCAGAATTTGCAGGGACACAAGGGATAGCTGTAAGAGGAGTGCGCTGTCTCACTGGAGAGTTCACTCAATACCTGCGACAAATCTGCCCATCGTAAGCAGAATTAATGTTAAAAACAAATTGTTTTAGCGCTCCATGTTTAGATGTGGTAAGACCAACTTAAAATCATTTCAATTACCATTTTTCAGTAGGGCAGAAATGATGTGGTTACTCTCTGGTGTTTAACTTATTTCCAAAGGTGGCCCTTGGAAGTCTGCATGGCAGGAATGAGCCGAGGTGCCCTCATGCCACAGTCCCACTTGCCAAACAGGACTGATTTAACAAGCTTTGAAACCAATCCTGGCTGGTTTGGAAAACCTTCCCAAATGCTTCTCCAGAGCAATGGTGCCAAAGCGAGCCTAACTTTTCCTTCCTTGTGATGGCAAAGTGGCTCTGTCCTTGTGCCAGCACCCCTCCCTGTCTGCTGTGTCAATTTGTCATAAAAGTCCTGATCCAAAGCCTGCTGCTGCTCTTGGAATCTGTCCTTGGCGCAGAAGGAGCCTGGTTCCTGGGGGTAAGGAGGACCTCAAAAACGCAAAATATCACAAAAGAACCCATTTTTTTTTTCTTTTTTAAATTGAGGCACTATAAATTCACGCTCTCAGACCCACCGAGATCCCACTCCCCCTTTCCCACCAGACACCCTGAGAAAGCTCTTCCAAAAACTCCTCTGGAGCCAATTAATGGACAGATGTTTTCAAAGGTCAGCAGACATACCTGAACGCCTGTGAGATTGGCCCTTGATTTCCTGATTTCTGATTTCTGAGCAGGCTCGGCGTGTCTGTTGGGGGCTGAGCAGCCCTTCTGTGGCGTTTTGTTTCCCAGCTCTGGGAACTGACCATGAAAACGACCCAAAGCCAGGCAGTGCCAAGGCTGGGCTTGGCAAATAGTCTCACTTTGGCTCTGGACGCTCACAGGAGGTAGAAGGCTCCGCTGTCTCTGGCCTGGGAAAAAATCATGTTCCCTGTGCTCGGGTTTGCAGCTCTCCTCAAATACACAGGTGCTCTGGGCTCAAGGACACCCCAGGCCCAGAATGAGGCTTGGGGTTAATTTTTTATGAATTCATTGGTTTTTGAAGGACAGAAGATTCTGAGAGGTTGATCCATGGCTGGGAGTGCTGGAGACCCTAAGGACAGAAGAATTTTTAGGACCTGTGTTACAGAGATTCCATGAATGTCGGATTATTTGGAATCCCCTCAAGCATTTTGCGCACGCTTTGCTGGTTTGGATTTCTCACCTGCCTTTGCAGGCTCGGTTGTGTGGGCAGCAGGAGAAAAGCAGAGATTGCCAGGGCCTCTGTCCAATTCAGCCATGTTTTGTCACGCATCACTCAAGTCAGTTATTAAATATAAACCACGTGATTGCATGCTACTTTGTCTTTCCGCAAACATTTGGAGTGGAAGTTGTCTCAACAGCTTTCAAAGGCAGAGATAACAAGGTGAAATCCTCAGAGACTGAAAATGCAGAGATGTCCCATTAGAACTAAGGAGTAAACGCAGGCAGCCTTTTGGAGTCAAAATCACAGCAGAAATGTGTGGATCTGCACAAGGGAAATTCGAACAAATTCGAGGGCATAAAAGGCCTCCTTGTCCATCTTTCTCATCAGCACTGAAATCACTGCTTTGCAAATCGCACTTTCAAGTTCTTTCTGTGTATACTATGTCCATCACTGGGGTTATGCCCGGTTTTGGATCCGAGAGCTGCACAATTCCCTGCCTAGGTCGGTTAACACAAAATACAGACGTGGGTACTGTACAAACAGAGATTCCCACAGCTAAAAGTCTAAACAGATTAGAAAAAGGGCGAGGGAAGAAATGCAGGTGCCAAGAGTTGCAGAAGTGCGAGTGACAGGGCACAAGGAAAGGCAAACTCAGACCAAACCCTGATTGTGATCTGTTATACTTAATGTCCATTCATTGTTGGTATGTCAGATGGGGTCATCTTCCTAAAGGGTTTTAAAAGTTAGCCAGAGCCAATTCCTCTGTTTATATAAGGAAGATGTTTGTGACTCCCTCGTCCTAAGGCAATTAATACAGCCCATTGGGGAAAGAAAAAAAAAGGCGAAAAAAAAAGGAGAGAAAAAAAAGAAGAATAAAGAAAAAAGGGAAAAAAAGAGAGAAAAAAAGAAGAAAAAGAAGAAAAAGGCAGAAAGAAGAGAAGGAAGAAAAGACCAAGAAAAAGAAAATGAAAAGAAAAGAAAAGAAAAGAAAATAAAAAGAAAAGAAAAAGAAAAGAAAAAAGAAAAAGAAAAAGAAAAAAAGGAGAAGCTGGGCTAGATTCTCACGTAAAACGGCACCCAGAATGCCTAAAATTCTAACGATGCAGATGTTTTTATGTCAGGGTGTTTTTTTGGTGAGCGGCCTCTTTAGTGGGTGAGCTGTTAGCAGCCATCCCATGTTGTGTATTTCTGACAAAGCCGTTGCATGGAGCTGGGCTCCAACCAAACGAAAACAAACACAGGAATAACGAGAAATAACGAGCTTCCATCCAAAAACGTTCAGGACTGACTTGGAGGTTAGCGCTGTGTTCTGGGAAAAAAAAAAAAATTTAAAAAAAAAAAAAAAAAAAGATTCAGAACACCATTCTATTCATTGCACTGAAAAGTTTAACATTTCAGAGAGAACATAACGCATGACACGGGTGTATTTTATTTAATTGAATGGCTGCAAGGACAGGGCCAGCCATCGCCTTCTGAACGCCGTGTGCCAAGAGCCTACTGTAGCAATGTGCATCCTCGGAACCTAAAGAATTGGACTTGGAGAAAACTTGCTACAAAAATATCTCCCTTCCCAGAAAGTTCACTTCAGGCTCCGGAATAAAACAGACGACTCATTTCCACTGCCACATAATTCTTCTGTTTGGAACTTTTCTTAAAGGCGTAGGTGGGAGCGAGGGGCTTGGAACTGTTTTAATCGCGTCTGGCAATAAGAGTTTGTGGTTATTGTTGCTACTTCGGCCGCTTGTTTTGGGGTTTTGGGGTTTCAAAACCTGAAAAAATGTGGAGGCAGTTAATCCTCTCCACACCTGGAAAGGAGAAAGAGAGGGAGCAGAAGGAAGGGACAGGGAAAGGGAAAGAAAGTTTAGCGTGCCTAAGAGCCTCTAGTAAGAGTCTTGCATTAAAAATATCTATTTCTAAAAACAGGTGTGGGTTTGGATGCATTAATAGGAAGTCTTACACACGTGGAGTTAGACTGGACTGAAATGCCTTTTTTTTATTTAATTTTATTTTTTTTTTTTTTTTGTTTTTTTTTTTTTTTAGTAGGTGGCGTTTTCTTCAGAAGAAATTAGGTCAATTCACAGCAAGTAATTGATTTACTGATTTAAGCCATCACCTCTGTAACAGTAGTGTTTGCTAGGATCACTCGACATAATCATGTGTGAGTACGAAGTGTTTATTTTAAGGACTGGGATATCACACATCCTCTTTCTTGTTCCTGGTGTGAAAAAGGAGAAGTATTACCCAGAAGGGCGCATTGCCACACTGCTGGCGTAGAACACTCGTAGCTTTACGCCTGTTTCAAGGGCATTTTGACACTTTTTCGCCTCTTAGACAAAGAAAAACTAAAAATTGCGCGAGCCAACCAGAAGATTTTCCCTGAGACAAATCAGGTCATTTGGAAGGACTGCCCTCTTGCAAGTCAGGGGAAGCTGCGTTTGTGACAAGCACAGAGCTCAAGAGAGATGAATGAGCACTTTCCAGCCACTTACAATTTAACCTTTTATTTCTGCACAGAACTAAGTCGTCGTAAACCTGTTCTACTAGCGTTATAAATACACATTCTGACATTCGTACCCCTGCGTCTTCAAACCCCATTAAATACACCCAAATTCCCATTAGGGACCCCCCCAAGCTGTAGCTGCCATGGGATCCAATCTCCTGGGGCGGTCCTGGCAACTGAGCCCTCCCAAGTGTGTGCGACAGGGCCGTTGTCCCTGGGCCCAACCCCGACTGCGGGGAGGGCGGTGGCACGAGCCCCCAGAGCTCGGAGGGGGTGGCACAGCAGCCCCCAGAGCCCCCAGAACCCCGGAGGGTGGCACAGGCACCGCCAGAGCCTCCAGAGCCCACAGAACCCGGGAGGGGGGTGGCACAGGCCCCAGAAGCCCCGGGAGGAGGTGGCACAGGGTCCCCAGAGCCCCGGGAAGGTGGCACAGAGCCCGTCAGAGCCCCAGAGCCACGGGAGAGGGGTGGCACAGCAGCCCCAGAACCCGGGAGGGGGTGCACAGAGCCCCAGAGCTCCGGGAGGGGGGTGGCACAGAGCCCCCAGAGCCCCAGAACACCCGGGAGGGGGTGCACGAGCCCCAGAGCTCCACAGAGCCCACAGAACCCCGGGAGGGGGGGGCACAGAGCCCCAGAAGCCCCGGAGGGGGGGTGGCACAGAGCCCCCAGAGCCCGGAGGGTGGCACAGAGCCCCTCAGAGCCCCCAGAGCCCCCAGAGCCTGGGAGGGGGGGCACAGAGCCCCCAGCAGCCCCCAGAGCTCACAAACTGAGAACTCACGGGAGGGGATGGCACAGAGTCCCCAGACCCCCAGAGCCCGCAAGCCCGGGAAGGGTGCCACAGAGCCCCAGAACCCCCCAGCCCCGGAGCTGGGCCAGCTCTGATCTGTCCTCAGTCTCCTGTCCTTTAAGCCTCCCTCTAGAGTTTACAGCGATCGAGCGGAAGGTTCTCCATGCCCCTGGCAGGGAAGGTGGCATCTCCTCGACCCCTGATTTATATTCCCATACTCTTCGCACTGCTGGATTTAATCACAAAAACGGCTTTTCCTTCCTGGCAGTCCCTGCGTTGTGCTGACCTCCATCCGCGCAGAAGCGAAAGGCTCCTGCTAAAGGGAGTGTTATGGGGTGAATATTTGGGTCTGCACTCCAAAATCACAGCAGGAATCAGCACGGGAAAGCAAACTGGTGCGGTGGCGAGGAGCAAACCTCCTCAAACCCAAACAGTAGCGTGCATGGCCCTGCCTTCTCCAATGCTCAGTCTTGCCAGACTCATCCCCCGGAGACGCTTCAGGTCTCATTCTCCATTTCCCCCGCGTGGAAGCGGAATATATAAATGCCGTGGATGTCAGAACCTTTCTGTGCGCGGGATCGAGGTCGAGAAATGTGGCATGGCCGGCTCACCGGACAGCCTTATTAAGCGCGGGCAAGGAGCGTGGCCAAAAGGGAGCGGGAAGCTTGCCCGAGCCATCCCGGAGGAAAGAAAAACAGCGAGCAGGCTTGCCCAGCGGAAAAGCCCAAACAGGAAGATAGCAGAGGGGAGAGGAAAAAAAAAAACAAACAGGAGACAGGGCTTCAGTAGCCTGGCACAGAGCCAGGACATTTCAATGCCGCCCAGACCTCCCCACAAACACTCCTCCCTCCTCCCCGCTTCGCCGCCCAGTTTTGTTTGGGGTTTTGTGTTGCTGTTCGCGGTTACCTCTCCTCATCTAACCTCTCTGGGCTCCTTGCCCGCGCCGCATCCCCTGCAGGAGCGGTGCGGCGGGCCAGGAGGCGCGCGGAGGCCTGCGGCGAGCGGGGAGGCTAGAGGCACGCCCCCGGCCCACACCCGCGCCCTTCCTCCCCGCTGTCGTGTGCCCGCCTTTCCGCAAGACGATGCGCTCTCATCTTTCCCCAGCTTTTATCCTCCGCGCATTTCCTAGTATATTTTTTTCCTGCTATTTTTTTTTTTTTTTTTTTTTTTTGTTTCCCCTCCACGCTTCACTGCTACTCAGGGCGGCGCCTGCCGCCTGTCCCGATCTTGCTGCGCACCATGCGGGGTGCGCCTGATGTAACAAAACAACTTTAGATCATGGCAAGGTCGCCGATGCAGACACAGCCCTTTTTTTTTTTTTTTTTTTTTTTCCCTTTGCAGCCCGCGGCGTTTTAAGGTGCGCATATGCGAGATGGTGGCAAAGAGGAGAGGGGACGAGCCGAACGAGCGAAGGGCGGCGCGCACCGACCCCAATCCCCGAGCGATGGCGGGATGCTCCGGGGAAGGGGCCGCCCACCCGGGAGCCACTCTGTTGTGTTTTTTTTTTTTTTTTTTAATTTTTTCTCCCTTAATTTACTCTCTATTTCGGTTGAGTTTGTCCCAAGCAGCCGAACCCCAGCAGTTTGAGCGGCGCGTTTGGGGGCTGCCTGCCCATGGAAAGACGCGGCAGTCCGCGGACTTCTGGGGTGGCCCTCCCCTTTTTCCTCTTCCCAGCCCCTCGGAGCAGCAAGCTGGGTGATAGAGGGAGAAGGGGTAGGGGATAAACCCAGGGCAGACCACTCCTCTTTCATTTTCTTCCGTTGCTCCAACAGTGGCTTAAATTCTCCGCGCCCCCTCTTCTCCTCCCCACCCCCACACCCCCTCCCCCGCTTTGGATTTAATTATTCCTGTAATATCCTTGTACAGCATCCAGGGACTCAGGCCCTTGTACTAAGGAGGTATATAACCACAAAAAAACCCAGAGGTTTTGTTCTACAGTAATTGTTGTTTTTTATTTTTTTTCTTCCAGGGCTTCGGATAAACCGTGCTCTGTGCACTGCCGTCATCTGCTGGTGCTTCACTTGTGGGCACGGAGTCTCTTCCACTCTTAGAAACCCACAGTGCCCACTTATTTTTTTTTCCTGTTCCCCAGTTTGTGCCTTATTCTGTGGTACATTGTTAATCCTACAGAGAAGGGATTGCCTTTTCCTTGTGGTCGGGAGACAAGCAGGGAGCAGAGGATGGGAACTCCCACCCTGGAGGAGTCACGGGTGGACACTCAGCAGGTTACCAGCAGCAGGATAGCCCGGCATCCTCAGACATTCTGCACATCTCTCAGTCACCATCCTCTTGTGTGATCAATAAAACAAGCCAGGATCCAGCACCTGACAGAGAAAATTGAAGTTTTGAAAGGACTTCCTGCTTGGTGGCAATGGAAGCCAAAGACAGGAAGCCTAGAGAAATGAAGAGAAATCCTGAAACAAGCAATGCAGGCCCCCACTTTTCCCAGCTGATGTAGTTTTATCATGACCTGCAACTTCAAAAACATATCTCAGTCCTGCAGACATGTGATGTCAGCTTTAATTTTCGCAAGGAATCGTGAACTTGGGTTTCTGAGAGGAGTTGAAAACAACTTCCAAATACTAAAAATCCCCAGCATATAATAAAATAACATGCTAATATTGTATTCAGCTTGTGGTTTTTAAACTAATCTCGTTTGTATTTTTGGGTTTTTTTTCCTGCCTGTACACATAGTTGCTTTTGAACAGGATAGTGAGATTACTCTGCTGAGTGGTGTGAGCAGAAGCTGGAGGCCCTGAGTCTGATGATGGCCAGCAAAGTGCTGGCCTGGTTGAAGCACGGTGCAGTGGTTGTGTCTCTCTCCAGTGTGAAATCTCCACGTCTTCAAGCTGACTCTCATCTAGCCATTCAACCGATTTTGTTGAGCCCTGCCTTGCTGAGACAGCTTGTATTCGTGTGCCCCCTCACCTTCCCCCACCAAGCAGAATTAGACTGGGTTTCTCTGCTTGCAAAGGAGACCTGCCACATGGATTGTGATGAAGAGCATTCAGGGCTCTCCAGGATTCAGCCCGCACCTTGTAGCTCCGGGAGGCGCTTCTCTTGTGATCGCTGCTCTCTCTCTCCGCCGCCGCCGCCGCCGCCTTCCGCCGCCTTTTTTCCCGACGTCCGCTCCGCGCCTCCGCTCCGCGCCTCCGCTCCGCGCCTCCGCTCCGCGCCTCCGCTCCGCGCCTCCGCTCCGCGCCTCCGCTCGCGTGCGGCGCGCCTCGGCCCGCTCGCCCTCGGCCCGCGGAGAAGGGGCGAGGAGGAGCCCTCGCATAAGCGCCGGCCGGGATGAGCCCCGAGGCGCCGCGGCCGCGGGGGCCCCGGGCGGGTGAGGAGCGGAGCCGCTGCGATGGCGATGCCGCTGCTGCCGCCGCTGCCCCGCCGCTCGCACCGCCGCCGCGTAGTAAACGCGAGACGGAAAAAAACAAGAGCAGACGAGCCCTTTTCTTGGTTGCCCAATATGGCGATTGAAGGGAGGCTGACGAAGAAGAAAATGATTGACAGGACGAGTCTATTTAAACAGCCCCGCGAGCCATTGGTTACGGCTGTGGGCACCGCCCCGTCCTCCCGGTCCGGCCCCGCCGCCGCCGCCGGCTCTAAAGGTGGCACGGGGGGACAGAGCCTGGCAGCGATGGGGACAGAGCCCCAGGGGTGGTTCGGCAGGGCAGGACCGCTCTGCTCACCCCGCACAAACACCCATCCCATCCCATCCCATCCATCCCACCCATCCCGCCCCCCCCGCAGTGGAGAGGGACGGCTGGTTTGGAGTCGCGGCTGGGACAGGAGAGTTCCACCGCTCTGGTTTGCCCGGGTTGGGCTCTGGGCACATATCCCAGCCGAGATGCGGGCTTGGGGACAAGCTCGGGGCTAGCGGGCACGCTGGCCACCCCGGAGATGGGCTGGTGGCTCCTGGTGCCAGGACGATCATCCCTTTCTGCCCTCTAGGCAGAGAGGAGACTAGGCGAAGAAATGCAAAAATCTTCTCTCGTTTGAGATGTCAAACGTCCGCATTTCTAATGGGAGCCCTACCCTGGAGCGCATGGAGGCCAGGCAGTCGGAGTACCCGAAGCCGTCGGCGTGCAGGAACCTCTTCGGGCCGGTGAACCACGAAGAGCTCAACAGGGAGTTCCAGAAACACCTGCAGGAGATGGAGGAGGCGTACCAGCGAAAGTGGAATTTCGATTTCTACAATCACAGGCCGCTGGAAGGCAGGTACGAATGGCAAGCCGTGGAGAAGGGGAGCTTGCCCGACTTCTACTTCAGACCCCCCCGGCTACGGAAAGCCGTCTGCAAGTCCGCCGGCCGCCAGAGCTTGGATGTAAACGGGAATTGCCAGACCGTGGTTTTTGTCGGTTCTCAGGGAATCTCAGAGGACACTCAGTGTGTAGCTCAAAAGACTGATGTTTCAGGAAATCAGACGGACTTAGCAGAGCAGTGCACTGGGCAGAGGAAAAGACCCGCGGCCGATGGTAACGTACCCCATGGCTCTGCCCCGCGCCCCACTCGTGTCAGCGCCGGGGCTCCGGCCCCTCCCGCGCCCCTTTTCCCCTAAAAACGCCCGGGTAGTGTTTGCGGTCCCGGGGGAGCGGGAGCCGGTAGATGATTTGCGAGGATGAGCCCTTATAGACGCGGGTCATCCCCCCCGAGCCCTCGCCGCCCCTCTGCGGGGACCCGGCCCCTCCTGCCCAGGTGGGAGGAGGTTCACAGCGAAAGACGAATGCGGATTTTAGCCGAAAAGAGGGAACTTGGATGTCCTACCTAGAGAGAAGCCCATCTCCCCACCCCCTGCTCGCTTCACGCAGCCGATACCCGACATGGGGATCCGGGAATATTCCCCCCTCGGTCCATCTATCCCCCCTGGATGCCGAGCAAACATCTGGAAGGAAAATATTTTAATACCGCTTCCTCCCTCCCCGTTTTTAATTTTCCCCTCCTAGATTCCTCTCCTCAAAATAAAAGAGCCAACACAACAGAAGAAGAGGTTTCAGAAGACTCCCCCAGTGCCAGTTCAGTGGAGCAAACACCCAAGAAATCAAGCCCGAGAAGACATCAAACGTAAAGCGTTTAGGTCGGTTCCCTTTAGGTTCTGGATGCAAATAAGGGAAAGAAAAGGGTGCCCGGGTGTCAGTCCCGTGTCTGGGGGGTGGGAAGGGGGCTCCGTGCCCCCTGTGGGCTCGCCCAGGGCTGTTTTCTCCGCGGAAGGGTGGCTTTCCCCGAGCGCTCGGCAATGGGTGTGTGTCGGAGGGTGGGGAGTGGGAGGCGCAGGGCTCGACAAGAACAAAACAAGGAGCGCAGCCCAAACGGGTGTCGGGGGGCTGGGGCGGGGGGACCGAGCCCCTTTTGCCGCGGGTGATCGCCGGCGACAGGCAGAACCCTTGGCCGGGTGCAGGGACCGAGCTGGAGCCGCGGCTGGCACATCGTGTCCAATGCCCGGGGATTTCGGGGCGATTTCGGGGCGATTTCGGGGGGCTTCCCCCGGCCCCCGCCCCCGCCTGTGCCAGCCTTGTCGCGGCCACCTCCCACTACGGGAGAAAAACGTCCAAAAGTTGGGTTAAGCTGGCTCCGGGCACTCTAACAAAATCCGGACCAGTGACCAGATGTTGTCTGGTTTGTTTGGTGGGTTTTTTCCCCCTTTTTTGTTTTTTTTTCTGTTGGTTGGTTTAGAGCGGCAGGGAAGGAGCGGTTAATGGAACGCTGGGTTGCTGCTTTTTTTTCCTTTTTTTTTTTTTTTTTTTTTTTTTTTTCCCCTCCGCTAAACCCCTTCTTGTTGTTTGTTTTAAGGCGGGGGTGGGCGGAAGAGTGTAAAAAATCTGCGCCCGGCGGTTAGGAGCGAGTTAGCAGCGAGGTTTTACAAAACGGATTTGCGATGTGCGAGGAGAGAGATAACTGTAAAGCAAAGTTCAACAGAATTATTCCCGCTGGGGGAGCCTGCCGAGCGAATGCCGCCCTTTTGGCGGGGGCACGGGGAGGGGTCCCCCCATATTCCCCACCGGGATGCCGCGCGCGGAGAGGGAACGGGGGGGCGGCGCGGCCCCGCCCTGGCCCGGCGATGCCGTGTCGTTGAACCGGGTCGGTTTGAACCGGTTACGCCGCGGATCGCGTTTCTTGTCGATGTTTTCTAATCGCTTTTTCCCCCCACCTCCATCCCCGCTTTTTTTTTTTTTTTTTTTTTTTTTTTTTTTCCCTCACTGTCCCGTTAGACGAGGAGGATTCGCGTCCTCGTTCGTTGAAAGCAAGGAAGAGTAAATTTTGTAAAGTTGTTGTAGCGGGGAAGAAAAATACATATCGCCTTGATCCTCTCAGGGGGATGGAGTCCTGTACAAGCACTGTAAAAAGAAAAAAAAAATAAAAAAAATAAAGAAAAACGAGAAAGAAGCAGCACAAAACACGCACAAAAAAGCAAAAATAACACTAAATTTTAGGCACTCTTAAAAGACCTGCCTCTAAAAGCATTGGATGTAGCATTGTGCAATTAGGTGTTTCCTTATTTGCTTCATTGTACTACCTGTGTATATAGTTTTTACCTTATGTAAGCACATAAAACTTGTTGGGAGGGGGGGAGGGACTGGAAGAGAGTGACCGATTGGAACTTGCTTTCACAATCTAGCAAGCAAAGAAATCTATGAAGAGAAGCAGTGTAGGTTTTTTATTACTTAAAGATGTATTGTCCCTTTAAGTGGTTCCGCAGTGTTTTTTCTTCTTTTAACAAATTTTTAATTTTTTTTTCCAATGTGTCATCGTGGTAACCCTGTTCAGAGCAGATTATTGTGGAATTTCTTCCCACAGCACTAAGCTGAAAGGAGGTGGGCATCTGGTGATGAATTCTGCTTTTGTATAGCAAAGTTCCCCCCCATCCTCAATCCATATACCCACCAATGGAAAGCCTGTGTAAAAGTTGTGTAAAAATCATCCATCTGATTATGCCCCTATTTTACCTTGCTATTTTTTTTTTTTTTTTTTTTTTTTTTTTTTTTTTTTTTAAATTTTTATTTTTTAAACCACTATCTGGAAGGCTTCTGCTCTGAATCTGGAGTATTGTTGTTTTCTGATCTGACCCACTTCCCGAAGTGTTTGTGTGTGAGGGGAAAAGGGATACTACATCTTTAAACAGTATTTCTACGTTGCCTGTGTACTGTATGTAAATAAAAAAAAATAGTTTGAAAGTGTACCTGTGTACATAACTTGTAAAGACACTGAGAAATTATACTAACTTATTTATGTTAAAAGATTTTTTTTAATCTAGAAGACAATATTTTTTCCCCATAAGCCAAAGTGGCAATGAATTGGCATTTGTAAATCTCATATTTATGGTAGAGCTTTCGTAGGGGTTTTTTTCTTTTTTTTTCCGTTTTTTTTTTTTTTTTTTTTTTTTGTGGGGTTTTTTTTTCTTTTTTTTTTTTTTTTTTTTTTTTTTTTTTTCTTTTTTTTTTTTTTTCTCATCAATTAATATGGCTGTGCTTAAAAGATTGCAGATGAGCCAATTTAAATTTTTTTTGTATATGTGTTTTTAGGAGGAAAAAAAAAATCCAGATTGATATTGTTTCACATCAAGGCAATCAATATAAAGAAAACTGCCATATATAAGGAATATGGTGTTCATTAGTGTGTGTTTGAACCTCCCTCAGCCTGGCACAGGAGGAAATAAAACTGCAGGAAATAACAGCGGTTTTCCTTCGGGTATCCATCTCTTCCCGGGTGTCTGGTGCAGGTGAAAATAAGGGATGGAGCACCCTTAGTGCAGCGATCCCGTTTTTCCATGGAAGGAGCTGCCCCCTGGAGGGATTTCACAAGACCGTCATTGTGGCACTTGGGGACACGGGGTTCCAAAGAGGGCTTCTCCAGCCGTGATGGTTCCGAGTTTGTGATAATTGGGAATTACGCGTCCTCTCAGTGCCAAACAGCGGAATTTTCCTGTGTCACACCAGTTTTTGCTTTTTTTTTTTGGGGGGGGGCGGGGGAGGGAGGGGAGTTTGTTGGTTTGTTGTTTTAAAAGAGAAGATTAATATTTCGATGTTTTTCTCGCATTTAGTCCTGTTAAGGCTTCCAGGTGGATCCCAAAGGAGCAGGTCCGGGCCGGGAGCGGAGGGGCAGCGGCCTTCCCCGGGCCGGTCCTCCCGTCCGC
>CM019237.1:67104660-67141383 GCA_009741485.1 Malurus cyaneus samueli
CTGTGCTGTTTTCCGTGCTGTATTTCTCTATGCTGTTTTCCGTGCTGTTTGGCTGTTCTGTGCTGTGTTTCTCTGTTCCGTGCTGTATTTCTCTATGCTGTTTTCCGTGCTGTTTGGCTGTGCCGTGCTGGCAGGGCTGTCCCGCGGCTCCCGGCAGCTCTGGCCCGTGTGGAAGCCGGGAACAAGGAGCAGGGAGCAGCGCACCTTGTGCCAGCTCAGCCTTTCCTTTCATTTCATACCTGGCCGTCCCGCTGCGCCCGCAGCTGTTTGGAGCAGGCAGGAACAGTGGTTTCGTTCCAGTTTTACCCTTGGCCTCACATCTGAGGCTTTAAGCGAGGATTCCAGCCGTGGGCAGACGCCCCGTTTTGTGCGCTCCAGACGCTGCTCCCTTGAGGGTCCTTTAGATGTTGGCCAAAAATCCAGCTGTTGCCTGATAAAGCCTTTCTGTCACGGGTTTCTCTACCCAAAGTGACCCCAGGGAGCTGCAGTGTGTTAAGGGCTCCCTGTGCCCTGTACCTGGGCAGGATGGAAGGGAAGAGCTCTGTGAGCACATGGCTGTGTCCCAGCAAGCACAATTGCAGCTCTGGTGCTCCCTTTCCAGGGGAGAGAAGCCAGGAATGACCATACTGTAAATTTTTGCTGCCAGATGCGAAACCTGGAGCTGATACCGTGAGCTTGGTAACCTGGTACACCGCACCAACTTCCTTTTTGATTTTATTTTCCTGGAATGAAGTGATTGTTGCCACCTGAGCTGCTGGCTTCCTGATGTATAGATTTTATTCTAGTTGGAGGCTGGGGATCCCAAGTGAGGACACATCCTACACAGATGAATATACATATTTATTTATTTGAATTAGCAGAAGAGAGACCTCTACTGGCTCAGCTCACAGAGCCACTCTGACTGCAGTCAAGTTCCCTCTGACCTTCTCTTTACCCTCCATCACAGCCAAGAGAAGCTGAGAAGCAACAACCTTTCATGTCTTCTCATGAGAAGATCCAGCATGTGGGGAGTCCCTCAGCAGCAATTGCTAGTTCATGAATTTGTGACAGCCCTCGGTGCAGTAAATCAAGTAGCTTGTTTTCTTTAGGAAGAGATGAACCTTGGGCAATGATACAGAGCAGAGAGTTATGGTTTTATTGGTGCTGGAGCACAAGTCAGCAGGGTGGTTTCATCCGCTCCATTGATTTCAGTTGCCTTTTTTTCTCTTTATGTTCTTTCTTTAGGCTGGTTCTATAGCTCTGCAGTAAGGACGGCTTCACAAACCATCTCATGTGTTTCAGGGCTCTTCAGCAGCTTGGCTCTTCTGTCAGCTGGATGTCAGATGTTGGCTCCTACCTGGGGCTGATGATCTGTTGGGTTCTTCTCTTCCTGCCTTGGGGAAGAGTTAATACCTGGTGTGTTTTTCTAGCCCAAGTAATGCAAAACAGGGCTTGGTGTTTGCAAACAGGTGGAGCTGGGTGAGCCAGTCGTGTGAGGCTTGAAAATCCTGAGCTGCCAGTCTGGCTGAGAACAACAGAGGTGGGAGTTCTGCAAAGTTCATCAAAGGCCTGGAGCAGCTCCATGCCCAGGAAAGGCTGAGAGGGGCCCTCAGCCCTGGGTGTCCCTGGGTGTCCCTTGGTGTCAATGGCCTGAAATTCCTGTGTGGTTTGCCAGGGGATCTCCATCATTCCAGAGAACTGCTGAGACATAGTTGTTAATTTTTTGGTGGAGTAGGTCCCCTCACTGTGCCTTTCCCAACAGATCTCTGTGGCAAAAGCACTTTGCTTTGTTTCAAAACCAAAAGTTGCTCTGCTGCCACCTTTTATACTTTTTCCTTTCACCTCTGTCACCTGTACCCTTTCTTCATCACCAAATGAGTGGTGAGAGCACCCACTAATTTGCAGACATTAATTACTTCATCTTCTTGCCAAGTCTCTTTTTGCACCGAGTCCTGCAATGCTCGATATCTTTGTATTACCCCTCTGCCCCCTTTTGTTTTTTTCCATATCCAGTTATGCCTTTTTATTCTCTGCAATATGTCCTTGTTTCTCAACACTTCAGCCCTTTGGAAAATCAAGCCTGGAACCTGCTGGGTGGCTTTATTGAATTTTGGGGTTTGTTTTGTGCAGGGTGGCTGCTGAAACAAGACTGGCTCGTGGATGTCAGACCATTCACAGCGCTGTGTTTTTATGCAGTGTTTCACAAGCACTGATAGAGAAACAAAGCAGTCTTCATTACCACTCAAATCTGTCTTGACTCAGCACACCGTGGCTGAATAAGGTATGCACGTATTGTTTTCAGGCAGCTGTAATCCCTCTGCAGACTTTGGGGTAATTTAATCCCTTGACATGACCGTGTGACTTCTGTTATTTTTAGGCACACACATTAAGAAAAGAAAAGGCCCATTTAATCTGAAAACATATTAGCAAGAATTCCTGATTTTACAGATCTGAACCAGGTACTGCAGGGAATAAACTGAAAGCCATTAATGTGTGATTGCTGTTTGATGGCCAGAACGAAGCAGTTTCAGACCCACTCCCTACCTCCTCTTGTAGATACTGCAAAGTGAGTTGCTGCTCTTGAAAATCACATCAGCAAAGGTTAAAAACTCATTGCAGATTGTTCTTTGCTGGTACCAGCGGTCTCCAGTCTGTGTGTATTATATTATATCTGCCAGCCATGTGGCTGAGCTGCTGGGGATGAGGGGAAGGCCTGAAGTCCTCTCATGTTTGTGCCTTCCCTGGTGATTCCTGAAGATGCTGAACTCACCTGGCTCCCATCCCTGGTGTTGCAGCCCAGAGGATTGGCACTGCCTGCTCTCCTGCTCTCCTCCTCCTCCTTCTCCCAAATCCTGAGTCACTCAGGACCAGTGACAATAGAGACAATGTCATGTCAGGTACATGACATAGCTGGTGGCTTTGGACTGGTGGCTCCCAGATGCTGGAGCTGAGGCTCTGAGTCTCCTTTTTGGCCCAGCAGGGAGCTCCTGTATTGCTCACCACGGTTTTTATGCAAAGTTGTTTCCCTCCCCAGCTCCCTTGGGGAGATGGGGTTATTAAAATCGCTCAAATCAAAGCAGTTTCCTGAAGGGGTGAGGATTTACTTTCTTTTGAATGTCCTCGCAGTGTCACCCAGCAGGCAGTGGGATGTGTGATGGAAACCAAGGAGGATGTTGGTCAGGCCTCCACAGACTCCTCTAGGCTTAGCTTAGGTGGGGAAGTGAGGTTATGCTCAGGCTCTGCTTCTAAGTGTCCTCTTTGAGAATGGATGGAACAGGGGAATGAATTTGGCGAGGGACAAAGCGAGGAAAAAACCTTCAACTGTGGCATTTCATGGGGTGGACAGCTGGCAGGAGATTGTTGACTGTTTGTTGCAAAGCCTGGCGAGCTGTGTTTGCTTTGGATACCACGAATCCCTGGGTCCTGGTGGGGACTGTGAGTCATGTTCCTCCCTGCAATGGAAAACAGGGATTCATCGCTGCGGTGCTGCGCTCCTGGCAGGGCAGACAAACCCTGGAGAGCACGGGAAGGTGGCACCAGGCAGGAGGTGGGGAGGCCTTCCCTCCTAAGGGTATGGGGAAGTGTTTCTGAAATGCTTTTTTTCCTTTGGGCATCCATCCTCAGTTCTGGGAAGAGTAATCATTACTGTGGCCCCAAAAAGGGACGCATTGGAGTTCTGGTGTTGCTGTGGATCCAGGGCTCTATTCTTGTGCCTCTCCTCTAAGTTCTATCTGCATCTTGCTTTTCCTTATATCCATTTGCAGGATTTGGGGTCCTGGGTAGCTCAAAGCATTGAAGTTGCATCTTCTGTGGTCTCTGTGAGAGTTTTGAGAAGGCCTGTCACCACATTCCCTCTGCTGTCTCTTCCTTTGGGAGAACGAAACTGAGAGGTGTTTTCATTCTGTTTATAAAGAAGCCGTGCCTTTGTCAGCAGAGATGCTGGAGCTGCCTTTCTTTGGCACGCATGGAGAAGCCCTCAGCAGAAGAGAAGAATCATTCCAGAAGAGAAGAATCATTCCAGAAGAGAAGAATCATTCCAGAAGAGAAGAAACATTCCAGAAGAGAAGAATCATTCCAGAAGAGAAGAAACATTCCAGAAGAGAAGAACCATTCCAGAAGAGAAGAAACATTCCAGAATCATTCCTGCAGCTGTTGGAGGGCCAGCACGAGGTCAGCATGGTCCTACACTGCCAAAACACCAGCGCTGGTTGTGTCCCACCCATGTCTCTGGGTTTTCCTTGTGCTGCTCCACATCCAACCCTTTATTTTGCTCCTTTTGCTTTGGGTACCACTTGTGGGTACAGGCTGTCTCTGTAGGGGAAAAGAACCGCTGTGTCAGGTGGTGGGATGCTGGTAAATCCTTCCTTTATATCAGGGACAAGAAATTCTCACTGAGGCACGGATAAATCCTTTGTTCTGGCCCACATGAACACCCAGCAAACAGTGCAATAATCACAATGTGGTTCCAGGCCATCTGAAATGAGGCTGTGGCTATAACTGGCCCCACTGGCCATCCATTCCTGCCTCCTGTGGAAAAGCATGGGGCTGGAACAGAGGCTGTGTGTGGTAAGAGAATAGCTATTTAAGGAAATGGGGTTTAAATGAGAAGTTAATTACTCACTTTTGGCCTCATATCTGAGCAAGAGTAACATGAAAACCTGAAATTAAGCACTCGTTGCATTCCAATACGGGGAAGAATGCCTCCAGTATTTGAAAATAATTCGAAGATAAATAGAATTAATACTTAACATATAAAAGAGACAGCTAATGTTTTGACAGACAAGCCTTCTCCTCAGAGCCAAGAACATGCATTACCTAAAGGAGGAAAATCCTCATTTGTACTGCAGGTTGCCAGGAGTCATAATTAAAGAACAAAATTAGTCGTGGAGAGGATGGAATGAAGAGTAAAAAAATTGTTGTTTCTTAGATAACTGTGCAGGTGTTGCTGAAGAAGCACACAGACATCTCTGTGATTTTTTTTTTTCCCTTGATCTGTCTCTATGTCCACCAAAACATTCACTGCAGATTTCCTTATATTAAAAATAAAAATAGGAATGTTCTGCTGTGCAAATTGTTTTGCCGTGGGTGGAGATAAGCCTTCTTGTCCTCTGTTGTGCAGAGTTAATTAGGGGTGAGATTTTTTTTTTTTTTGCCATTCTAATGAGTCCATCCTCAGTGTTTCTTTCTTTTATCATCCAAAGTGTGAGGGTTTCTCCAACCTTGGGTACCCTGGCCCTCTGACACGTTGGATGGGCCTTTCCTGGGCTGCTGAAAAGCTCCTGGATGGGTGAAGGGGAAGGGCAGATAACCAATTGTATGGACCCACCCACAGGCTGTATAACTGCTTATTTCTGCAGGAAACCAGCCTGATATTTTGCAGAGAATTGGACCTGTTTGCAGGAGATTTGCTTTTCTGATATGATTAACACTGGTCTCAGATTTTCCCAAAAATCAGGGAAAGTAATAGGTAATTGGTAGAAGCCATGCCATGAAAAATGGTTAACTGGAAAGGAAAATCTGAGGCATTTTTCTGTCAGAGAAAACCAGTGTCTCTCTAAGGTAAGTAAAACATGCTGTCTTCTCCACCTTGCATGCCTTTCCTAGCTGCAAATGTGTAAATCTTTTCTCCCAGAAAGGGATCCAGATACTCACTTGTTTTAATTTGAGTCAAGATAAAGTGGCCACGTTTTCCCTGCCTGGAGCATTTGCAGAAATGCCACTGAGGAATTTTGGCTTGTTGTTTTAGTTAGAGAATTACAGAAGTCCTCCTGTTTTTTCCTCTTTCGAGGTTAGACCAAGAATGCATTCAGCAGTCATCAGCTGTGGCATATTAATAGAAAGATTTTCTCTAAAACATGTCCACTACTCTTAGAGGGAGATTTATTCAATATAATCCACCATTTCAAAGGTTAAGGTCACTGCTGAACATGTCAGCCCACCGGGATATCATAACACAGAAATTGCATAATCAATAGCACATGCTTCCCTCCTTTCTTTACCAATTAATGGATTTTTGAAATAGAGAGCTTGGCTTATATTCTTCCAGTCATGTTGGATGGGGAAGCCCTTCAGGAGGATTTAGAAGGGGAAAGGCTGGCATTTAAGGTGTTCAATTTTTTGAACATCAATTTTTTTCTTCAGCAAATGCACAGGAGCACCATCTGTACTGCCAGTTCTGCTTCCTGCTTTCTGACAATTTTATTGATTCGTCACAAAAATTAGTGTATGTACTACCAGAAGATATTCAGTTTTTTTAAATTTAATCTCAGATTTCTAACATGTTTCCATGCCAACAGACTTCTCATAAAACCATCTCATTATCCTTTACCTCCTCAGACTCTGATTAGAGCACTCTTCTAATTTTGATTGGGATTAGGAGGAGATAAGGACTGGTTCCTATCAATTGAAAGGATATTTCCTGCTTTTACCATGAAGTTTTTGTATAAATTAGGCATATCTTTGTCAAGGTAATAAGAGTTTGTGCCTTGCTCAGCTCTTTGCACTGATTCTTCTTCATTTTAATTTACTTACTGAAGGTATTTGGGACTGAATTGTGTGAATCAATGTCACGTTTAAAGATAGTCCCATAATAATACTTACCAGTGCAGCTTGGCTTAATTTTTGTTTGCTTGCAAAAAACACCCAAGGCAGTGTAAGCAATATTTCATGATATTGATACCCAATCACATCCCGAGAAAACACATTTTCAAATGTGCATAGGGAAGAGAGACAAACACAAGCTCACCTTCATGCTGCTTTTCTTAACTGTTCCAGGCTTGGCTTTGTCACCTTTCTGCTTAGGATTTCATGGGTATCGTGTTCTTAAATCAGAAAAAAAAAAACCAAAGAGAAACCAAACTTCCCAAAGCAAACTCTGCATTTGTGTTGTGTGCAGGATCTTCCTGAATCCCAGGCTTAGCAAATTCCCCAGAACAGCTTTCCTAAGGCAGCCAGAGGAATCAGGAGCATTTTTTTCTTGGCTAGCCTGGCTCTGGAGACATCCCTCAGAGGAAACCCACGGTCTGGGAGGCTTTGAGATGGGTTTGAGATTTTTCTCTCAGTGGAGATGAGACTCAATGGAGCTCCTGCTCCAGGGGGACAATCCCAGCCCTTTTATTTTCTTGTGGTAGTGGTTGACCAGCACGAATGGAAGATCTGCTGTGCAGTGCTTGTTAAAAGCAGAGGCTGAGCATGTGAGGGGCACTGCTCCTCTTGTGGGCAAATCACCTTCTGTGCACCAGAAGTTTTTGGAAAGCAGTTTGTCCATTGCCTCCCCAAGTCCCCCTGTTCAAATGAGACATTTCCCTTCTTTCCACAATGATCAGGCTCATGGATGAAGCACCCAGATGGAGTTTTTGCACCCTAAACACTCTCCTCTGAGCCTGCACTGGGATTTCTGGAAAGCTTATAATGTGGCTGATTTGGAGAAAATCACACAGGGGCAGCAGAAGGTCTGGTATTAATGGCACAAATGCCAATTTCCATTTTCAGTGTATGCAGCCATCACATCACCCCAAAAAGCTCTTTTCATACATATAGTCTGTAATGGGGTCAAAATGTGTTTTTTTCCCTAGCCTTAAGCTGAGAAGCATCTGAACCATTTTGCTGAAGCTTTCCCAAAAACCACTTAGCCCGGGGCAGACAGCGAGCATGGAAAAACTCCAGCCCAAACAGCTGAAATCTGGCGAAGCTGAACGCAAACCAAAACACATTCTTGTCAGGGAAAAGGGCTGGGTGACCTCTGATGTGCAGAGCTGCCTGCTCCACCTAAGTGAGACACAGACAGAGAGTACAGCTCAGCCTCTGTGCTTCTCAGTGTGGCTCTGAACTGGGAATTTTAGGGATAAAAATGTGCACCTCAGTGTGCCCTGAACTGGGAATTTTAGGGATAAAAATGTGCACCTCAGTGTGCCCTGAACTGGGAATTTTAGGGATAAAAATGTGCACCTCAATGTGCCCTGAACTGGGAATTTTAGGAATAAAAATGTGCACCCTTCTCTACGTGAGTGCTGCACAGGAGTCCTGGCTCCACATCAGTGCCATCACTGCCCTGATGTCATCCTGGCATAGACCACCTCCAGCATTCTTCCCTGCCTGGAGCAACATTATACTGGGTTTTATCTTTTTCTCTTATTATTTTCTTTTATTTGTCTCTGCTTTTCATTTTGTTTTGCTACAGAAGTTAAAAAGAAAAGCTTTGGAAGGACTTTCTTCAGGACAAGTGAGGAAGCAGCTGTTTGCCATGAGAAAAAGCCCCTAAATTTGTGCTTCCTGAGCTAGGAAATAACTGCTGCTGCCACCACTGCTGTTTCTGCAGACATTTCTTGTGGCCTGGGAGATGACACTGTGGCACAAAAGGCTGGAGGACAGCACCGGGGTGGGGATGGGAGACCAGGCAAAGTCATGTGGCTCTGACTCACTGGAAGATATTTTTCAAAACCTTTACCGAGACCGTATGTCCAACAAACCGTGCCAAGCCCTGGAAGAAATCTGCCCTGTGTTATACTTTCCTTGAAAGAAGGGTGGAAGGAGCGAATGCTGTGGGAATGTCGGTCAGCAAAGCCTGTGAAACTGGTGGCTGTGCCACAAGGATGGGGCATTTTGCTGTTTCTGCAAATCTGAGAGCAAAATCCCTGTGATCCACCATCAGTGTGGGCACTCAGTTAAAGCTATCTATGGAGGGCTGGGCAGGAGAGAGGGCTGCCCTTGGCATGTGGGTCCAAATGTCACAGAATCATGGAATATCCTGAGTTGGGAGGGACCCCCAGGGATCATTGATCCAGACCCCCCAACAATCCCACCCTGAGCATCCCTGGCAGCGCTGTCCAACGCTCCTGGAGCTCTGGCAGCCTCGGGGCGGACCATTCCCTGGGGAGCCTGGCAGTGCCAGCACCCTGTGGGCACACAAGAACCTTTCCCTGCTCTCCAGCCGGAGCCTGGCCTGGCCCTGTGCAGCCATGGCAGCCCTGTCCCTGTCCCAGCAGAGCTCAGGGCCGGCCCCTGCTCTGCCCCTCAGCAGGAGCTGCAGCTGCCATGTCTCCCCTCAGGCTGCTGCAGCTCAACAGAGCCCGTGCCCTCAGCCGCTCCTCAGCAGCTTCCCCTCACGGCCCTCGCCACCCTCGTGCCCTCCTTTGGACACTCTCCCGTGCCTTTCTGGCTTTGTGCCATGGTGGCACCCACAAGTGCCCACAGGATTGGAGCTGAGGCCGGCCCTGGTGGCCCAGAGCAGAGCGGGACAATCCCTCCCAGGCCCGGCCGGCCATGCTGGCCCTGCTGGCCCAGGACAGGGCTGGCCCTGCCGGCCCCAGGGCGCTGCTGCCTCATGTCCAGCCGGCCATGGCCCCGGACCCCCAGGCCCCTTTCCCTGGCGCTGCTTTGCAGCCTCTCCCTCCCCAGAGTGTCCGTGCATCCAGGGCTGCCCCATCCCCGGGCAGGATCGGCCCTTGCCCTTGTTGGTGTCTCCATGTTGGTGAGTGCCTTTAGAGGAGCCCACAGCTCGTCCCTGCTCTGTCTGATCCGTGAACTTGCTCTGTGTCCCTCCATTCAGGGCATTTATGAATATGCTTGCCATGGGCCTCCGAGTGTGTGTGGAGCAGTGACACCCGTGCCAAAGGCTGTGCAGCCATGTCAGATGTCCCCACATGTGCCTTTCTCAGAGTGTGAGGGCTGTGCAGCCATGTCAGATATCTCCACATGTGCTTTTCTTGGAGCGTGAGGGCTGTACAGCCATGTCAGATGTCCCCAATGTGCTTTTCTTGGAGTACCAGGGCTGTGCAGCCATGTCAGATGTCCCCATGTGTTTTTTCGGAGTACAAGGGCTGTGCAGCCATGTCAGATGTCCCCACATGTTTTCTCAGAGCACGAGGGCTGTACAGCCATGTCAGATATCCACATGTGCTTTTCTCAGAGCACGAGGGCTGTACAGCCATGTCAGATATCCACATGTGCTTTTCTCAGAGCACCAGGGCTGTGCATCCATGTCAGATGTCCCCAATGTGTTCTCAGAGCATGAGGGCTGTGCAGCCATGTCAGATATCCCCATGTGTTTTTCTCAGAGTTCAAGGGCTGTGCAGCCATGTCAGATGTCCCCACATGTTTTCTCAGAGTACCAGGGCTGTGCAGCCATGTCAGATGTCCCCACATGTTTTCTCAGGGTACAAGAGCTGTGCAGCCATGTCAGATGTCCCCATATCTGATGTTCTCTGGGTGTCCTGCACTCCATGGTTCTCTGTGACCCTCTGTGGGGTGAGGAGGGCAGGCTCCTGACATGGTGCTGTGGATCTGCTCTGAGGGCCAAGAGCTGCTGCCTGGAGGTCATTTTGGAGGCCATGGAAGAAGTGTATTTCTGGAGAGGGATTTGAAGGCCGGTCCCACCTGCCCTAGGTGCTTTGTCCCCAATCCCTCCTTTGTTCTTCCATACACGCCAGAAGGCTGGACATGCAGTGGGCTCTGGCAGAAGGGTGTGTGAGCACAGCCTCAGACATATTTTGGTGTGATCTGATGAGTAACTCATCCACCAAAGAGCCACCAGTGAACGGGACAGCGCTGTGGTGACCCCCTGGACCCCTGAGGTCTGAGAGGTGCTCCATGGAAGAGCCCCTTTGCAGGGAGCCAGGAGCAGGAGAGGAGCAGGAGAGCAAAGAGAACCTTTATCTCACATTTTGCTGCTCTGCTCTTGGGGCCTGGCTCTCCTCAGCAGATGCTCCCTGCCAGCCTCTGCAGGGCCTGGAGCAGTGCCCCACTTTGTGAGGAAAACACTCACCATTTTCCCTGGAAAATAAGGCAGCAGTACTAGACAGGGACTGCCACAAAAGCATCATCGATGGGCTTGGCATTGCTGTCACCAGAGTAGCACCCAGCAGTGAGGACCACCTGGGCCGTGATGGAAACCCGCCAGGTTTGTGGAGAATTTTGTTTCATATATGGCTGAAAGCATGGTATTTTTGAGTATTAATTTCCTTTCTTGTCTTGGTGGCGGCAAGGGCTGAAGTATTATATATGGAAAAGGAGCACAATGAGGTTACTTTTTTTCCCCAGGAGGTCACGGTGACAAGTCCTTGAAGGACACAGAAGTTAAATGCAATGCCAAGAGAACCCAGGAGACCAAGTTTGGAAAAACCTGCCCCATATTTTTTTTTTTCTGGAGAAAGGGACGAATGCAGGAAGAAAAGGCTTTTACATAGGAAGTAACAAATTAGCAGGAGCAGAAGATGGTCTGTAGGGAGGGAGAAGCCGAGGGGATGGATGGCTGGTGCTTTTACAAGCTGTTGTGCACAAGGTGCTGAACTACCCGGGGAGCTGTTTGGGGTTAGCTGGTTGTTGCTGCCGTGTCTCTGGTTTGGGATTGTGCCCTTTGCCTGTGGGCAGTTCTCTCTCTCCCTTGTTGTCCAGCCGGTTTTCATCTCTGGTTAACTGGGAGGAGAAGTAGCTCCCTCCTTGGCTTCCCCTCCCAGAGTGGAAGTGGGGAGCTGGAGTCCTTCCTTTCTGCTTGGATCCCATGAGGCTCAGGCTGAGCCCCTACAGCCACGGAGTGGATGGAGAAGTTCTCAGGGACGAATGAGGAAGCGGTGGCTTGAGCAAAACCTTGGCCCTATAGAAATCCTTCCTGCAGAGCAGTGGGCAGGGCACCAGGCACCCCCTCTGCAGCAGCAGCAGCAGCAGCGTGTTTTCAGTTTTCATTGTGATGCAAATCTCGCGCTGTAATTTGGGTCACATTCAGGTTCACCCAGTTCTTGTGGCTGGAACTGAAACCAGCACGTCTTCACTTTTGCTCGCAGCTCTCAGCGCTCTCCTCTCTCACTCTCACAGTGGTGGTGGTTTTGTGATGAGGCTCAAGGATCCCTGGAGAGGAGCCCTTCCCTGGAGCACCTCATGGATATCAGGGACAGGGAGGTCACCACGGCTCCATCTCCTCACCAGTGGCTCTTTGGTGGGATGTGCCCGGCACCCATGGGTGTGCTCTGACGCTGTGAGGTTTGGAGGAGCGGTTTTGTTCAATCAGAGCTGCTCACAGCAGCCTTGCAGGGCTGACACCCCGAGCAGCACCTGCAAACACCCAAAGCAGCTCCCCAGTGCAGCCGTGAGACACTGCCCTGCTCCCCAGGCACTGAAAACACTGCCTCGGCTTCTGGGAAACCTGATGTACAGATTGGAGCAGGAGATTTACAGCCTTCTTGCACAAAACTTGACTTCTCCTCACCCCCCGCTGGGAGCGAGCCTGTAAATGTTTAAGTCACCTCACTGTTATCCTGTGTGGGGTCTTTGTTCCTCGCCTCTCCTGCTTATGTTGACCTTCTCTGGCTGCACAGTCGGCATTAAATTCTGGGGCACAGGGCAAAGGCAGGGCTTGGTCACCTCTTCCCTGCCCCCCTTGGAAGCGCTGACTTTTGCTGCTGTCTGATGTGGATTAGTGGGGCTCCCCTCGAGCTCTGGGCCCTGGTCAGTCACCTCAGTTGCTCTCTCCTAAATCTAATTCTGTTCCGCTTTGTCTGGAATATAATGCTGCCTGGAATTCATTTTAAATGCAGAGCAGGGTCATGGGAGGCTTCAGGGACAGCTCAGATGCCTTGTTGGGACTCAGGCTGTGCTAAAGGCAGCCCAGGCCCGTTTTGTACAATTGACTGTAAAGTCAGTGTTTGCTTGAGCCGGCTGTTGGAAAATCACCTGCAGCAGGCTCGGCTCCCTGCAGCTGCTGCTGTCCTTTCTGGTACCCAGGGTGGGCTCTGGGCACGGCTCCTCCTCCCACCCACACCAGCTCAGACTGAAAAGTCTCCAGTGCCCATCAGTGGAGGGTCCAGCCCTTGGTACTTCTTCATCCCAATCCTATCCCTTGTGCTTTCTGTCCTTGGCTCGGAGGCAGCTGACAGTGTTCAACCATCATCAAGACATTTTGGTACCTTGAGTGCGGACTGGGCACGGTGGGAGGGGTGCAGGTCTCAAATCTTGTATTTCAGGATCACCTCTTGCCTTGAAGGGTCTGACCCTGCTCTAGTCTCACACTGCTGTAAGAAAAAAACATTTGGGTTTCCTTGCACTTGGCTGCAGCTGCTTCTGGTGAGAAGTATGGCAGCTGCTCCACGCTGCATGAGAGAGCCCTTTGGCAAAAGACACCTGATGGCTGTGCTTGGCTGAATCTGCAGAGGAAAACTGGGGACAGGGAATGCAATTGTTGGAGTTTGGCCAGAATCCCGGGATAGAACACCTGCACTTTTGCCGTGATCATTTGCAGCCAAGGAAAGTGTGCAGAGCCAGCGTTAGGTCTGGATGCACAGCACCATGAGGAATGTCCTGCCCTCTCCATCCATGGGGAATGGGGTTTTAATTCTTTGTACATGTCAACTGTGTGAGCCAACCATCTCCCTTAACGTAACTCATAGAAAGGGGTAGTGGCCTGCTCCAATTTTGTAGGGGCCATGGGGAAGCTGGTGGTATGTTCTTCTGAAATAACTCTGGTTTCCTGGCCTTGGGTTTCACATATGATTAGGGAAATAAAGGCAAGCGCAGAATCTTGGATTTGTACGGGCTGAAACAGTAGGGATGGAGGAAAAAGGGTTTCTTCATTAGGACTGTGTCTCTTCAACCCTACCCCAGCTGAGACTTTAAGAGTTGAGGGGCTCTGTTTGGGTTTTGAGGTGGCAGTGCTCAAGATGCTGAAGTTCTGGTGGATTTGGTGTGAGACAAACTGGTGCCCTGGTCAACCTGAAACTGAAGTTATGAGAACAGCTTCTTTGGTTTCTGTTGATTTGTATCATCCCTAACATGTAAGCAGCCCCGAACCCAACGGAAGGGAGAATTTTGCCTTGGTGACCATTTCTGACCCCTCAGTTATTTTAAGATCCCTTAGAGATGAAGATTATAAAATCATCATAGATGGAAAAAAAAATTTTTGTGTTGTGTTTGGGCAGTGCGGGTTTGTTTTGGCACCTGAGGGGGTGGTGAACTCTGTAACCTAACTCATGGATGTGACTCATATCCAAGTACAAATGATAAATGAATGTAGCTGGTATTGATCCCAAATTTGACATCACTTTGATCAGCTTCAGGATTAACTGTGCCTGACAGCATTCATTCTTGGAGCTGGACTCTTTCTCAAGGTGAACAATGGCATCAAATTATCTCTTATTAAGTTAAAAAAAAAAAGAAAAATAAAAACTCCTCCAGGCTCATGCCTACTACCATCACTAAGAATGAATTACAGAACTGCTGTGAGAAGGAGCCACTGGCTTTTTCTGACGGAGGAGGAAGTGCTGTGTTGTTCAGAGGGCATGAGGAGCCTACAGATAGTGGAACTGGCTCTTGGAAACAGCTCTACCAGTTTTTTTCTGAAACAAATTCAGGAAAATGTAGGGGGATTTCCAGTGAGGAGAGTTGTGGCTATAAAGAATGGGCGCTGCTCCAAGCAGTCTCCAAACACAGTGATCCAAGAGAAAATTGTGAACCAAGAGAAATTGTGCTGTTTTCTCCCAGCTATTGGTGAGATAACTATTACCCCCAACAAGAAGGTTGAGAGGAAGTTCTTATGATGAAATGTTTAAAAACAGGAAAACCCCATGGACTGTCTTCTTATTGCCTAAAGGAAAGCTGAATTCTGCTGAGTGGGAGGTGAAAGGTGAATGGCTTTCCTTAAATGAGGGAAGGTTCTTTCAGCTCTTGAGTTCTTTCAGGGGGCTGGGGTGCAGGATCCCTGTCACACGTGGGCACATGGCCCCATTGCTCCATGCTGTCAGCTCACAACTGTTGATTTCCCTTTGTTTCCCTTCGTTCCCATGTGTGATACCCAGAACATCCCAGAGAGGTGAGAAGGCACTCGTGGTTCTTACACCTTTGCCTTGAAATGTGGAGCAAGAGCAGCTTGGCCCTTCCACATTTCTGGGAAGCCACTGGTTCTGGCTGATGTGCCACATATCTCTGAGGCACACACCTCCTGTGCTCTGTGTAAATCTGCAGCAACACATCCTAGATTCCTGTAAGCTCAGCCATCCCCCTGCCCCCCTGCGATTAATAGAAACCCCGAGTTCCTTTTTTAGCTTCCTTTGTTGACCACAACTCACGTCAGCAGTGAGGTCCCGCCTGCCATGCTGCCTGCCAGTGTGTGTGCATATGGTCTGCAGAGCATGAATGCACCAAACCACTTCACAGCATTGTTGTTTTCTTTTGCCTGTTTTTTTTTTTTTTTTTTTTTTTTTTTCATTCTCTCGGTGGAAACTATTAAGGACCGAAAGCCTTTGCTAATAAAATTCACACAGCTGCTGTTGCTGCAGATGAGATCCGGACACCACAATAGGGATTTCGGGGCATGGCTGCCCCCCTTGTGGGGTGCACTGAAAGGGGACAGCACATTTGTAGGGTGTAGAAAGCCCTAGAAAAGGCAGGTCAGGGTGTGCTTGGCAGAGCTGCGAGGCTGCTCTCACAATCACTGCAGCTTTGCCATTTCCCCTCTCACCCAGCCCTTCCCCCAGGCACTTTGCTGAAAATCAGACCGGGATGCCAATTCTGTCCTGAAGGTGCAGGATAACCGAATTCACCCGAGGCTCACATTTGGCCTGTCAACAGCTGGCCATTTGTCTTCTCAGCTCCCAGTTGTCTGATGAGATATTGTAATGAGAGCGCTGACACTACAGCGTGGTTCTGCTGAAGGACAAAGGCAGGGGGCAAAATTGCTGTTTGCTATTGCTTTCCCCTTCTCCTAAACAGAATTGATGGTGATATTTAAAGAAAACCCAGCTACGCATAAAAATTAATTCACAAGTCTGAGCGTGGATCCATTTTAGGAGGAGTGGCTGGCCATGCTACAGAAATAACATTTTAGGCTGGATGGCCTTTGTAGGGTGGCAGAGGCCTCACACTGGGCAGGAGTGGTTAAAGGGCAGAAAAATGTTCAGTTTCCATGGAGGTCTCTGTTTCTGAATTTCCCTCTCTTTTTCAGTAGAAGCCAACATTTCTCTGTAGCTTTGTGGAGGACAAGCCGCATCTGAACCAGTACCTTTTGGTGCAAATAAAGCCTCAATAGCCACAATAGAAAATTGCTTTTATTCTGTCAGACTACTCAAGCCATCAACACACAGACACAAGGTTTCTGAGCCAAGGGGCTTTCAGTTCTTGTGTGTGATAATTTGTGCCAATTGCAATAGGGGCTGCTTGAGGGGGCTGCTTGTGGTGAAAGAGTTGGGAGTGAAGGAAGGTATTGGTGGGAAAGAGAGCATTGCTGCCCTATTTCAGGGCCAACAGAGCTTTTAGAGCTTTCCTGAACTTTGCTTCACAGTGCTTGTTGCCCCAAGTGTGAGATGTATGGCTGAGCCCTGATGCAGGGATGGATCCATCACCTAAGGGAAAGGGGGAAGGAATAGTCTTTCAAACAGTCCTGACTGTCTGTGTTGTTAACAAATAAGAAACTCTAGGAAAAAAATAAAAAAATCTTTTCCTTTTCATCAGCAGTGTTTCCCAATTACTTCAAAATCTCATCCCTGAGCGTTTTGCTGTGTTTGTTAGAAACCACATGTTCATAAAGATATTCCTGCAGGGGTCAAGGCTTCTGCTCCAATGGCCAGGAAAGGGATGTGCCAGCTGGGATCTGTGGAGCAGCTCATGTTCATACAAAGGGCTCAACCTTTGTGGGGGTAAAGTGCAAACCCTCACCCCGTTTAATGTGAACGGGGCCTTGGTCAGTGCTCAGCCTCTCACTGGGGTCATTCTAAGGGAAAAGAAGTATTTATTGACTTCTGGCTGGACCAAAGACCACTTGTGAAGGTCGTTGCATGGGTGTGAGCTGCTCCTGACAGTTCCTGTTGCCATCTGTAGTAACAAACCTCACTATCAGAGCAGCTGTTAGTGGCTTACTTACAAATTTATAAGTTATTTATGTTGGCCTGACTCAGTAAAATTGGCTATTCAAAATTATAGCTGTTCAAAGGTGTTACCTGCAAGCTCTGCCCCCTCCCATCGCTGCTGGTCCGTGTTTTCCTGTCTTGGTCTCTCTTTTTCCCCATCCCACTGCAGCCTGGGTGCAGGGCTTTTCCTCCAGCCCAGCTGGACCCAGAGCTGGTCCCAGCCCATCCTCCTTGTGCCCAATCCCTGACAATCCCAGACATTTCCATTCCCAGGCGAGGTTGCTGTTTTCCCAAGAGCAGAAGGCCACTCAGCTCAAAACATCCCAGAGGAAGGGAGAGATCTGTCACCTCTCTGTGCCTCGCTCTCCTGTTGAAGAAGAGGACAGAAGTTGATTCTTTTGAGCCTTTTAGGCACGAGTTTCAGGCTGCTGACAAAGTGCTGTTTGGCTCAGTGCTAATCTGGCAGAGAGCGAGCTCCGTATCTCTTATTTACAGCTGCACTCCTAATTAGTGACAAAAACACCGAGTAAAATACAGCTCGTACTCAGACGAGTCCTGGCTAAAGCTGAGATGATACAGTGAGGTTAAAAAAACCCTCAAGACTCTGAGCCATGCTTAAGGTAAATCCCACACTGCACACAGAAGATTACCTCAACCCTGGGAAAAGCAGAAATATTAAGGTGTTCTCCATGCAGAAAGCCATGAAAGCAACAAATCAGAGCCAAGACTAGACTAATACTCATAATGTGCACCTAATGAAGCCTCTGGATATTGAACAGGCTGGAGCTTGACTCTTTCCCACTGGGGCAACTCCTGCAGAAAATACACAGTTGTAATGACACTCAGAGGATGTTTTCTTCTTGAAATATTACTTTCAGAGGAGATGTACAACTTTTCCCATGTTTAAAAATAAGTGTGTGTGGTACACCACCTTTGCTTTTGCTGCTCTCCTCTCTGTTTTGCCAGGTGTTTGCTAGGAGGGCACGGAGAAAGCAGAATGACCCAGATGCTCGTGTGTTTTAACCTCACATTGTGTTTTTGCTTGACCCACAGTGGATTTGTGCTGGTAACATCCCAGCCTTGCCCTGTGGCTTGGAGATGTGCAGTACCCACAGCCCAGGGCTGGGAGGATTCCTCCCTGGCCCAGCTAAACCAGCTTTCTCCCATCCTGCTGGCTGTGGCTCGGCTCTCAGGACGTGCCAGACCTTGTTTTTGCCAACAAATGTTTTATTTCTTGTGTTTTATCCTTGGGAGGGTGCTCATGGAGGCTGTCAGAGTCTTCCTTCTGCCCCCAGGGACTTTGGCCTGTCTCTCCCAGATGGATGTGGTGACATTGGAGGGCTCAAGCCTGGCTTTTCCCATCCCTGAAATCACAGCACTTAGGCATCAGGCTGAGCCAGTTTTCAGGATGGAAACTGGATGCCAGTGGCCTCAGTCCTAGATGGTTCACTGGCTTTCTTCTCCTCTCACTTGCTCCATCCCTGAGGGCTGTAACTCAGGGCTGTGAATCCCATCAGTCAGCAAACATTTGGAGTGTGCTGCCCTGAGTCCAGCTCACCAGCCTAAGAATAAATGTTATTTCTTCCTGAGGTGCTGCAGAACGTTGTCTAAGAGTCCTTGGGATATGGTGATATGTTGTTGTCTCTTCTTAAATTTAAAAAGAAACCCCATACTTCTAGCATTTTCCAAAGCACAAGCCAAACAATGTTGTTCTTTTTTCCATTTCTTTTTAGCTCTCTGGTGTGCATGAATGAGTAGTACTGAAAGAGGAGCCAGTGCTGTGTAGGCACTTGTCCTCTTGTTGCTCTCAACAAGACACATCTCCCCCTTGCTGCTGAGCCAGAAATAAACATTGAACAATCTTCTGCTGCCTGTATTTTTCCTGTTTCTATTAAATGGAAGGATTACCCCTTCATTAGAAATTACTTTCTGTGTGTCTTTAGGGACGTCTTTTCCAGTGCAGAAGGCAGCAGTGTTGCACATTTGTGTCTGCCTTCATCTGACACCAAACTGCTTTGTCAGATGAGTAAACAGCAACCAACTTCCCCATTTTTAAGTTTTGAGGAAAAAAGAAAAGGTTTCTCTGTGAGAAGTCTGATGAAATTGGCTGTGTCAAGATCAGCAGAAATGCTGCTTCCTCTGTCCCCTTTTGAGGCTTAGCAGTTGCTGTGATTAGTGCAGAGCTTTCCGTCCTGATCTGGAGAAGGACAGATATAAACACTGTCATAAACAATGTATGAACACTGTCATAAACAATGTATGGACACTGTCATAAGCAATGTATGAACACTGTCATAAACAATGTATGAACACTGTCATAAACGATGTATGAACACTGTCATAAACAATGCAAAGGTGCACAGAATTCCCTTCCCTCCAGGTGAGGCCCAAGGGAGCAGGTGTGCTGGGAGCATGAGGGGAAAAAGTACCCAAACAGAGGGAAACCCCAGAGGAAAAATACGTGGAAAAATTAGAAAGGGAACAGGAGATTAATTAAATAACCAGTTAGGAAAACAGAAAAGCCAAAAGCAATTGGTGTATTTTATCCTCCTTCCTTACCACAGCCATGCTGCTACCTCTCCTTTCCCTCCCCTCTGAGAGCTTCAGGGACAGCCTTCACATTTGGGACAAAAATACAGCCCTCAACAAGAAAGCCATGAAATCACCTCTGCAGACTATGATATTTTAGAAAATAACAGAGAAAAGACAGTGCCCATACAGGGAAATCAGTCCTGGCTGGGCTGGGCCACGCAGGGAACACATCCACCCCCAGTTCAGGGCTGTCTCCAAAAAGGTGGGTGAAAGGGGTGCAGAACTGATGTGCCCATCCCATGGAGTGCCCACTGCTCCTCACAAGGCGTGGTTTCCCCACTGGAGAAGCAGCAGCAGCTGGGCAAAGGCATTTCTGTGCCAGCCTGGCACAGGACTCGGCTCTGGAAGCTTCTCCTGTGAGCTGGTGGTGACGTGGTGCTGGTTGGAAAGGGGAGGCTTTTGGGAAGGCATCAAAAAATCAATAAAAAATGGAGAAAACAGCAAAAAACCCTGATGGGAAAGGCTGCAGGAAGAGCAGGGGCTTCCCCTGGGGAAACTTGCTTTGGCTTTTCTAAGGCATGTGAACACCTTTCCTCTGCAAAGGGGCTTCACTGACCACAGACCATGCCCTCTCCTCCTTCTCCAGACCCTTCCCAACCTCTCCCTGCCCTCCTGCAGGGCACCACTCATGCACAGAGAGCCTTCTGCATGGTTTTACCACTCTCCTCGCTGCAGTGCTCCCTTGAGCCTCTCCTTTTGATGCCTGCTACCACCACAGCCAGGAGCATCTGCAAACCAGCAGCTCCTTGTGCCTCTCCTCTGCCCTGGGATTTGGGATTTGAGCTGGGACCCATCCAGAGGGTTGGCACAAGCTCCAGCTGCCAGAGCCTTGCCACTTTGCTGTCTTCCCATCCCTTTCCACATCCGAAAATGTCCCCAGGCTTGGAAATCTGAGTCCAAGCCATTGGTTACTGAGAACTGTTCCTGCTGCAGCTGCTTCCTTTTCGTGCTTCCCTCCCCTTCCCCAGGCTTTTATTTCCCCTTCCTGGCATGGGCTTAGGTGGGCATGCATGACTTACGAGTTTTAATTTCCTGTGGGGAGCATTTCTCATGGCCTGCAGGTAGGTGCTTTCCTTCCACCCTCCCCTGCCTCCCCCTTCAAGCTTTTTCTTAGCTTTAAAGCTTTTCTGTGCCCCTAAACTGCCCCTTTTAAGATCCCAAGCCCCTTTGGATCTCATTTACTCCAGGATGTTACTTGACTGGTTTCAGTGGTGTTAGTGCTCATTCACAAACTGGATAAATGAGGGAAAACCCTTTTTCCTTGGTAAGTGTAAAAAAAATCTGTCCATGTTGATATTTGCAATTGGGAAACTTCCTGCACCAGAGCATCCTTGCACATGGCATTTAAGGATCTGGGAGACTCTGGATGGAGGGAGAGAAGGGCAATGAAAACTCCTAAATTCTCTGCTTCCCAAAGGGGTAAGGGATGGATATTTTGGGGTTGTGTGTGCTCAGCCTGGGTTTGTGTATCCCAGAGCCTGGGGAGGCGTATGGACATCCACAATCACACAGGGACACATCTAGAAATGCATTTGCACAGCTTGAGTTTTGAAATGCCTCTCATCCATCCCCACCCACATTTTTCCATCTGGGATCCCAAAAGACCCTCCTTTTTCATGTCAGTCCCACCCCCCAGATCCCCTTGGCCTTTAGGATGCAGGGGAGGACTCCATCAGATCATCCTTCCCAGGACCCTCATGGCCCACAGGGCATTTAAAGGTCACTTGCAAAAAGATTCGTGGCCAAAACATATCCTGCAGCTCCTGAGGTCTTTCCCAGCAGCCAGAGAACCAAGCACGGGGGTTTTCTGGGCTCTTGGGGGCAGAGGGACATCACAGACCAGAATGAGAGATGGGAGATCCAGTGGAGCAGCTGCTGAGGTGAGAAGGGCACCTTAATTTATTAATTAGTGCAGCCCTCATTCTGACATCCCATATATTTAGCTGTTTTGTTTTGGTTTTTTTTAAGACCAGTTTGGAAATACCTGACCTATATTGAATAAATGGCTTGACTGGCAAAGTACAGAACTCAGTGCTTTGAATTGGGGTGAAATTCAGAGGTTTTGTTGAAAACAGAAGCTTTTTTCTCCCTCGCTCATCAATTAGCTGCCTCTGGTTTGGGTACCTGCACAGCCCCACGTAGCATTGCACAGATGCTCTCCTTGCTCAGCAGCCCCATCAAATCCTGATTTCCAAATGAGCCCAGTGTCTGAGCAGGTTCCACTGGCTTCACTTTATTATCACGGGGCTGCTGCACCAGCCAGACCCACCAACATCAAAGTGCAGATTCACAGCAGATAAAAGCGTGGCCCAGCCCTTGTGGGATCCACCCATGCCCTGCCCACGTTCTGCTGCTTTCCCACCTAGTGGGGTGGGAGGAAGGGTGGGACCATTGCTCTGCCCTGTTCCCTCTCTCTGGGGCACCCCCACCCCAAATTCTGGGGTCTGACAGGGCTGTGTGGGCAGTGAATGCCCCACACTGCAGGCAGGCACAGCAGAGGCTTTTCCTGCACCCACACGGTGCATTTTGCAGGGATTGTTTGCACAGTCTCCCTTTTCTTCCAGATCTGTGGCAATCCAGCACCAAGCGTCTGAAATCCTCTCTGTTCACACCCATTCTTGAACCTGTGGGTTGGAAAATTCCCAGCCCCTGTCTGCCCTGCATCCTCCCCATCTTCCAGGGTAAAGCAGCTTGTTCTGGACTGCACTAATTTTGGGCAAAACCGAGAGCTTTGCTCTCCTTTCTCGGGCACAGGGCTCGCCTCCTGATTTTATTGAAGTGAACTGGTTTTAAAATGCTGGATCCCGCTGGGTTTCCTGTGAAATTGAATCCCAAAAGAAAGCTGCACCTTTTCAAGAAAAGGCCCTGCTGTCAGCAGAACGCAGCTCGGGACGGCGGGGCAGCATCCCTGGGTGGTGGAACAGGCTGCCTGCAGCCTGGAAAGGGATGAGTTTGCACAGCTCAGCTCCTATAAATCGAGCAGCGAGTGCCAGCAAACTGCAGCCATACCAGAGAGCTCAGAAGGTTTGAAGTGTTGCAGAACAAAGCTACTTTTATGATTTATACACTTGCCAGACAGCCATCAAATTCTTTGCTGAAACTGGAGCTTCCCTGGTAGCACCACGAGGGCTGGCCAGCCTGTGAGGAATTCTTGGCATCGGAGCAGCTGTCCCAGAGTGGTACAAAGGGCTTTGCCAGTGTGAGATGGAGCTATCAATAGGATGTCTATCAGGGCAGGCAACAAATGGGCTGCTGCTCTTGGCTTCCTCTGCTCTGCAGCCCCAGCGAGTGGGACAGTGCTAATGACCCCCAGACAACTGTCACAGCATTTCTGTGCAAGGTGTGGTGGTTCCTGAGCAGCTCCTGTGCCTCACAGGGAGCTCTGGGCCAGGCTCAGGGGCTGGAGCACGGAGAGAAGAGATGTCCTGGTGCAGATGGGCTTTGCTCTGCCTGTGGTGTGTGCTCAGGGAGCAGCCAGGAGCAGTCCCCATGGGGCAGGACACTCTTGGGCTTTGCTGGGGATTGTCCTCCAGGAGTGGAACCCAAGGAAATGGTCAGGAAGGCAGGTTTATGTGGGGTTTGGTTCATGAGAATCGTGCCAGGCTCTGCAGTTCTCCCGTGCTCCTGCACCCCCAGTGAGGGGGAGCTCAGCTGGCACCTTTCTCTGTGAAATGGAGGTAATAGCATTTCATTGCTTCATAGCCAGGTGAAACCTTTTTCACAGGGAGAACAGGAAAGGTGAGGACCCCTGAAATATTGCCACTGGAGTGAACTTTGGTGACCGTCCCCTCCTGGCTGTGTGGTTTCATGAAAGGGGCTTGGGCACCAGTGCCTCCCTGAAGATGGGTGAGAAACGCTGGTCCGAGCCTGCAGCCCAAGCTCTCTTTGCTAAAGCTCAGCTTTGTGTGCATTGAGACATTATTTATTTAGAGAGCAGCTCTTATTGCTGCTGTTTTGCCAGAAAACATCCTCTGGTTTCCGCTGGCCTCTGCCCCTGCAGCATTAGAGATGATTTTCCACATTTGTTTGCACATTGCTCTCATTAACGCTTCCAGCAGAAGTCTGTGGGCACTAAAGCGAGGAGACAGGGCACGAAACCAATGGCAGCAGGCAGGAGGATGTGGCATGTGAAAGGCCTGCAGGAATGCCTTTGAATACTGCCATAGGAAAAGGCTGGAGGTTTTGCAGGGGTTGTAATGCCACACAGCCCTGCTGGGGCTGTCCCGTTAGAGCTGTGTCCCATTAGAGTGCTCAGATGAAGGGATTTTGTCTCAAGGAAGGAGCTGTGTCTGCTCAAAAGATTTCATGGGGCTGACAGTATCCAGAGATCTGCTGTACCCAGCAAACTGTCACTGGAGAGCACCAGACAAGTGCACTGAATAAACAGCTGATTTTACTTTTGGGCAGGGACCGTGGTAAGCCTGGCCAGTTCCTTCCTCTGGCTTCTCCTCACGAAGTTCATGTCATCTGTGATTTCTATACCAGCTCCAGTGACTCCTTTTGCAGGAGTGCAATGGCCATGATGCTCTGCAGAGAGAAGAGGAGGGGAAACCCGTGCCAGAACACCAACACATCGGGTTATTTTGGAACCAGGTGGAGTTGGGGGACTGCTCCCATTTAAATACCAGATTTTGGCTCCGACTCCTGTTTTTTTAGGGTGAGGCAAAGAGGGAGGCCAGTCAACACATGGTGAAAGAACTGGTCCTTCCTGTTGGGAGCTGGCGGGTTTGCCCTGCTTACCCTGTTTGTTTGCAGGCAGCTGACTCTTCTTCTTGGCTTTCTCTCCCCCCAGCTAATGCAAACTGGCCATCTCTTCCATTTAAACAGAATCCAACAGGATTTTGATGCCAGGGAAAATACCAACATGTTGCTCTGAAAGCCACAAAGGGTTCAATTATTTCCTGGAGACGATATGAAGCCTATTGAATTGCGAGTGATGGTTATCAGCTCTCACTTGTGGAAGAAAAGGGCTGGGAGGAGTGGAATAGAAATCATTGTGCAGGCAGCTTTTGCCTATGAAAGTCACCCAGCTCAGCTGGTAAAATTAGGTTAAGCATGGAGTCCAGGATGAGAAAAGGGGGCCTGGAGAACTTGGCACTTTCTTATCGTTATCTGTTCTGGTGTACACTGCTCTGGGCACCAGGGATTGATGACTGGACAATGGGAGCATGCTCAGCTCAGGAGAGCAGGAGAGGCAGGGATGGAAAACTGGAAAGCAGCAGCCTCCCAGCAGGGCAGAATTGCACAGAATTGCAGGAGTGAGAGGGAGCTCATTAGCTGTCTGATTGTTTTATTGGGTGGAGGAGAAATGCTGTTCTGGGAGAGCAAGACAGGAGGTCACCAAGAAGTCTTTTTTTTTTTGCTTTCTTATTTTCTGTCAGGACTGTCATTTTGTGAAGATGAAAAGCAGGAGATGTGTCAAGAGACCATCAGGGAACTGGTTTACGTAGCTGTGCCTGGTAGTAAACAGGAGGCATGTGGAAGCATGTGTGCATATTGCCTGTTGTACAGGGCTGTCTTTGTGTGGGATTTCAAAATAGTTCAGAGACTTAATTGTGGTAAAAACAAGTCATCTTCAGTGCGTGGTGTGGAGGAGCTGGGAGAAAGTGCAATCTGCTCTTTGAGGCAGCCTCCCTAGCCAAGGCTGGAGAAAGAGAGCTGCAGTTATTTCAGCAGTTAAAACACCTGCATTTTGGCTGTTCAGTGACAAGAAACTCAGGTTTTATATATGGGCTTCGTAGATTCAGCCAAAAAAAAAAAAAAAAAAAGAAAGAGCATTTGTTAGGTAGCCCAGTAACGGAGTCTGGTACAAAGAGATCGTAGCTGTTACAAAGAAGCTCAGATAATCAACAGCTGATTCCAAAAGCACCGCCTGAGATATAGCCCTTAATCCTATTATGGCAGGCAGTGGCCTCTCCAGGTCTCTTTCAGTTTGCTGCTCTTCTGTATTTTAAACAGGCAGGATTTTCACTTTGCCTCATGGGAAGATACTCTTTTTTTTTTTTTTTTTTATTGGAAAGGGGGAAAAGTGACTTACACAGCACAGCCGTGTAGGTAACTGTTCATTGTAAGAGCTGTTGTGGTCACTGCAGGGTTAAGGAGAACGTGGAAGGTTCCTTTGAGTGCCAATAGGTGGGGATTGGAGCTCAGTTTTCAATTTAAGAGTAACTAAGGACAGAAAGCAATACCCTGCCCGAGAGTCCAAGATATTAGGAGGGTCCAAGACACAGAGCTGCTGCTTTGGCCTCCTGGAGCTGTTCCTTGGGGATGATTTGGTGTCAGAGCCCCCAGCGTGTCTGGAAATGCAGTGCAGTTTAGGATTGGAGTGTAGCTTTGAGCATTTTGCTGCTCACCGAACAAAGCAGGGCATTTCTTGGTTATGGAGCTGTCCATTCATTGTTGATCTTCCTGCTTCAAGGCTCAATACAGTAAACACTGAAAATGTATCAGCTGGTCCTCCCTCCCCACCCTCACTTCCTCCAGCTATTTGCTTTGCCTTATTTGCTCAGGATTTGTTTTCCCTCTGATTTTACAAGTTTGCCTTGCGCAGCAAAAAACCTGCTATTTTGTTCTTTCTGGCATTTGGCAGGAAAGCAAAAAGAACACAAAGAAGAAAAGGATAATAATTGTTTTTTTCCTGATGATTTAACACAAAAGAGTTCTTTTTAGTGCTACTGTTGCTGCTGTGTTAAAGCATCTTTTCTTAGAGATGCCAAGAGCTACTGCAGAAAGAAGAAAACAGGATTTTTCCTAACTGTGCTGGGCTGGCAGTGGGTTCTGAGCTGAGATCTGCCCATCTGCCTGGTGCTGCTTGCAAGGCTCCCTCAGAGGTTATTTTGATCAGGTGATGGAATTGGACAGAGCAGCTTTTGTGCAGGGATTTGCAAAGCTCATCTCAGAGCTGTTCTACTCCAGTGGAAGTTGAAACAGGTGTGCTGGAGCCACAGTGCTCATTGCAGTGTTTTTGTTGGTTAAATGTTTTTGCTGTTTTTTTTTTTTTTTTTTTTCTGTGGTTCATGTTCCCATGCATTATTTTGTCTCATGACACTCCCTTTTTCAGGTTGGGGTAACCTTCATCTCCTCAGGACATGCGAAATGCTTGGTAAAAGATCCCCAGCAGCTTCTTAACTTCTTCCAATTAAGTGGGGAAGGACTGGTTTGACAGCAGGGCTGGTTCAGGAGGTTCAGGAGTGTGTCTGAGCAGTTTCATCCTTTAATTTGGGTTGCATACTTTCGAGTTTCAGCCACAAGACTCGCCTCTTTCATGATATTTTTGGTTTTTCCTTCGCCCACCAGCCGAGAGCAGGTGATGCACACCGAAGGAGGCAATGCAGTGAGATCAACGTTCATAAAGGACTCTCCTGAGGGCTGGAAGGAAAAAGCTTGGGGATTCAGCTCTTTTGTCATCTTTCCCTCTCTAATATTCTCAGTTATTCCCCAGTCTCTCCTCCTTGCACAAGAAAGAGCCCCTCACCTTCCCCGTGCTGCCCAGCGGGTGAAAGAGGCTCAGTCACAGGAGGAAAGAAGAAGCAGGAAAAGGAAAATAAACAGCTGAGTCATTGCTGAAAAAAAAAAAAAAAAACAACCAAAACCAACCAAAGACCTACAGGAAAGGGGAGGACTGCAAGGGGCTGGCCATGGAGCTTTGAGAGAAACCACAAATGCAGCATGGACCTTAACAAAGACATCCTTCCATCTGCCAAGGGAGGGCTGCAAGGGCTCCCACGGGGACTGAAGGGTACCAGGCAGCACTTGCCCGGGGACAGTGGCAGCATTCAGTGGGTTCCAGCTGCTGAGAAATATGTGGAAATTACATGCTGTAAGTCAGCTAAATAAACCAGGCGGAAAAATGGCTGAGTCAGAGAAACTGGGCCATTAAGTTCAAATGCGTTATTAACTGGAGAACTGCTTAACACAGCTGGAGATCCTCTGGGTATGGGTAAACAAAAATATGATGGTGAGAGAACCAATTAAAACACTAATTAGTCCTTTCAGGAAGTTCTCCAGGTCCGTTAATGATAACCCTTTATTGTGAGCTATGGAAAACTTCTCTGTATTGCTGCTGCTGCCTTGCACGTTAGTCCTGTGTGTGTGTGAGTGTTGCCTTTTTGTGTCCATACAAAAATCATTAACTCAAGAAACTGCACACTTACCAGGGGCAAGCGCAGGTTCATGAAAAATCAGAGACTTGGTCTTCCAACCCCCACCACGGGTTGTTCAACAAAGAATTATATAGTGGGATATAATTTATGCAGGCCCATTTTTTTGAAAGGAAGGACTACCGATTCTTCCCTCTCATTCCCACAAGCAGAAACAAAGCAGCAGCACTGGAGCTGAAACGGTTTGCAAGAGTTTGCATGAAGTGTTAATAACCAAGTAATTATCATACCAATAACTGTAATGGAAAACACAAGGCTGTGTTTCCAGAAGGTTGTGTCTCGCAGAGATGGAAGGAGGTTTCGTGCGGTCCATTGCCCTGGCTTACAGAATACAGTTTCTACACGGAGGAATTCAGCAATTACTGAGGTGAATGTTCACTTGATCCTGGTCTCTGCTGCTCTGCCTTCAGCAATAAAAGCAACCTTGGAATGAGTAGGGGGAGAAAAAATGCTGATGTGCTTGCAAATGAGAACGCCAACCCCTCGATTTCTGTGCAGAGCTGTTTTCCTGTTCCTGCACCTCTAGAAGAAACCATTCCCATTTTGTATCTTCTGTGAATATGTGCAGTCACTTCTCCTGCTCAGAGGCAATAAAACATCTACAACAAACAGCACAATTATCAGGACACCAGGAGCCATCGTGTACATAGATGAAACTCTCCTCAGACCATCCTGTGTCTTCCCAAATCTCTGAAGCTCTCCTCAGACCATCATGTGTCTTCCCAAATCTCTGAAACTCTCCTCAGACCATCATGTGTCTTCCCAAATCTCTGAAACTCTCCTCAGACCATCATGTGTCTTCCCAAATCTCTGAAACTCTCCTCAGACCATCATGTGTCTTTCCAAATCTCTGATTCTTAAGTTCTCTTTGAAATACTAACTTAGACTAATACAGTTTAGGCTGCCGTGCAAGTTGCTGAGCAGGTTTTCATTAGCTCTGATTTTCATTAGCTCTAATTTTCACTGAGTTCATTATTACAAGAACTAAACTGCACATGGACTTTTTATTCACCCCTTCAGTCTGCAAATTGCAGGGTGGGTGAGCAGCACCTTGCTTGATATTTAATAGTGATTTTGTCTGGAGTTCTGCTACAAGGAACTGAGAGAAATGCTCTGTTTATCCCATGATTGAGGCTTCTTTCCCTCTTTCCATGGCTGGGTGGTTGGAATTCTGCATCCTTTCGGTGCATGGCTCCAGCTAAAAGTGCACCAAAAGTGCAATTCCACTTCCAATTCCACAAAGTTCAGTGGAGTCCACCGGGATGAGAATTTTACCCTGAATCTCACACCTTTTTTGAGAGATTTTCGAATACATCTTTGCATTAATGTGTTTTGAAAAATGCTAAAGTTTTGCAACTTTTGAAGCGCAGCTACAAAGATTCATTATGCCTTTTTTTTTTAACAAAATGGGCAAAAATATTGAATCCTTAGACTTCCCTGATATCTGACATTTTATGTTGAAGCCAGGTGGGCTCAGTCATCTCTCAAGAAGCATCTGTCTGTCACTGGTGCCTGAGTGCTTGATTTAGAGCAGATGCCCAGCTTTTAAATAGATGGCTCAAAATAGGTGAGGTAAATCCCACCCCCAGGGAAGGTTTGTGACCAGCTGAAGCTCCTGCACCACAGTGGAAATGTGTGTAAAATTTTCCATTGTTGAGATTTAAAAAAATACCAGGCAAATCAAATTCCCCATAACCACACAAATGATAATAGCCCAGAACAACCTTGCAAACCACGGGCTCGCTGAACAAAACATCATCTTGCAGCTCTTGTGTGGTGGAGATTGCTCTGTTTGCTTTCATTTCAAGATGCAGCTGCAATAACAAGGCAGATGTGATTTTAATGTACAACCATAATCTGTCAGCCCTGAGAAGAGGGGGGCAGGCCCACATATGATAACTGGCTCACCCTGGCAATGATAAACATGTCAAGATACAGAAATCACTTCTTCCCTTCCAAATGAGAGAAAGATGTCGTGTAATTGGAGATGTCATGCTATGCTGGGATCAACAGCATTCCCACAATTCATCAGAGCAAATACATTATGTAGTAGTTGCTGCCTGAAGACAAAGGAGGAATAAATACTGGTGTAAACATGCCAGAGATGAACTCTGCACAGATGTCGATTGCTGCTCCATATTTAGTGTCGTGGTTTGAATGAACTCAATGGGAGCAAAAACTCCCAGTTCCAGCAAACCTCCCCCCTCTCTTTTCCTCACCCGGGTCCTAGAGACAAACTTTTCACAGAGAGGAAAGTGAAAAGAAAAGGGAAAAAAACCCTTATTTATTTAAATTATAAAAAACAAAAAGAAAAACTGTGGAATCAGCTGTTAGATCCAAAGCCTTCTCTCTCCTCCTGGGAGTGGCTTCCCCTCACAGGGCCTCCAGAGAGGTTGGACGAGTCTCTCTCCGGTGGTTCACTGAAGGATCTTTCTCCCTGCTGTGCCACGAGAATCCTCCAATTCTCAGATGATGAAGAAAAAAAAAATTCGAGGAAAAATAAGTCCAAAGAAAGGAAGAAAAAGGAGCAGGCCCAGAGAGCAGGCAGCTTCTTTTCCACCGCTGATCCCGAGAGAAAAAAAACAAAACGTGTGTGTCTTGTCCCTTTCCCTCCCATTGTCCTTGAAGGGAGGAACATCACCAAACAAACCAGAGCAGTCTCGACTCATGTATAGTTCCAGAAGGGTTGTTTTAACTTTCCTCTAACATAAGCAGATGATAGGAATACAATACTCAGCTAACCTAGGACATTTAGCATCAAGCACAGCCCTACTGGAGGGTTTGCTCTGCATCCAAGCAGAAGGGGAGCTCGGAAAAGGGTTTGTGGTGCTTGGGGACTGCCCGTTAGGAGCTCCCCATTGCACACCAAAGTTAAAATTGCCATTTTCTCTAATTAGGGCTACACTGGAGTCTTGGTTGAACAAAAAACATTTGGTATCAGTCCAGCTTAGAAACTGAAGCGGGTTCAAAAGTTCCTAACAACACTTCCAAACAAGAACTTTGTGAATACAATGCAAAAGCCACCATGCATATTTGCTGGAATGAAAAACCAAATTAGCTTCAAACTGGGTTTGTGATTCCTCCCTGACTTGTATGTTTATTTTTCATTAATGTTGATTCCTTCTGACCTCCCAGTGCCTCTTCTTCGCTGTGCTGGCTCCATGGTGAACAGCTTAGGGGCAGCAATATTAATAGCAAAAGAAAATATTAACGATAGACACTGCTTGCATGGAGGATTTTCACCTTGTCAATACAGATTTTTATTTAATCAGAAAACCTCATTTGGCAACTTCAGATGATATCATGTGTGACCCTGGATGTGGTGGAGCCGACTGGCACTGCCTGAATTCTGATATCATAAGAAATGCTTGACAAGCAGTGCAGACATTTGATATGCCCTGAAAACAGCTCAGACACGAGATCGATACAGAAGATTAGGGAGCCCTAACCTCTGGGTGACCCATATGGAAACAAGAGCAAGGCTAAATTCAGTCAGTGAAATGCTCACTTAGATCCAGCTGAAATGAAGAGATTTTGCACTGAATTAATATTTGCCCTGGCTGGTTTTTGCTGTTTCTCTTTGATTTCAGCAGTGAAGTTTCCTTTGCCATGACCAGCAGTGATTTGAGAGTGTTGTTGAGATGGGATGCTGAAAACATTCTTCCCTCAGCATCTGAATTTGGGATTCTGTGGCTGTGTTGGTCCCTTCCTGGTTTTTTCAGCTCTGTCCCTCTGTCCTGGTGCAGCTCCCTCTTTTCTGAGGTATTTCGTGATGGATGCTCCCCTGGGCACCGTGAGATCCTGGAGATCCTCATCCTGCCCCACTTCTGTGCACACCCAGAATTTCACAGAGCAGACCTTGCTGTTCCTTTGCTAAATGATTTCAGCTCCTCACGCTGCCCTGCTCATTCTCCTAGAAGGAAAAATTGCTTTTTGTTCTGTATTTTCCATGGAGAACTCTTGCAGGAGTGTGGAATAGCTTACTCTGAAACAGCCGTGCCAGGGCTCCTTTGGCCTTTCTTCCAGGGTGAAATTTGGTTTTTGTTTTTTTTTGTTTTTGTTTTAATACTACAGAAAAAAAAAATCATCAGCTAAACACAGAAATCTTTTGCAGTCCCCCCATACAACTGTAATAAAATTTGCATGAGAGAGGGAATTGTGCTTGTTTATTTGGTGCCCTTTACACCCCCTGTGGCCTAGAGCTAGCACATCTGACAGCAATGACGAGCTGTGGATATGGGAATAGCAGTGCTGTGAAATTTTCCCCCAAAACAACAGCATTTGTGGTCTGATTCAGAGCTGCAAACGCTGTGGTGGGGCATCCACGGGATTGAAACTGGCTCCAGGCTTTGAAAACTGCTTTGAGTTTGGAACATGGGAATCCCTATTAGGTGTGATTTTTTTTTTGAGCAGGATCAAGGGCAGCAGAGAGAGTGGGATGGATCCCCCATTTCCTGGGAGGAATCTTCACTCTCTGCTGCCACTGTGAGCTCCAGGCATTTAAAAATCCTATCGCTGGAGATGTGGATGGAGGGCTGAGATTTTCCAGAGCCTTCAAGGAGTGCTACACCAGGCGCTCGGATTCCTGGGTTATTAAGATGCTTTTGAAGCTTTTACCCAGGAGAGACTAATTTTAGGCACCCACTTTTGAGAATCTTAGCCAGAAGGGAAACAAACCACTGATAAAAGTTAGACGGAGTCTGTGTTTTGGAAACTTCCCCACGGTTATTTACACGTCTGTGGATCATCTTGTATTGGTCACTGTTTTTTTTTTTTTTTTTTTTTTTTGTTGTGTGTGGTTTGTTTGTGTTTTCTCATTTTGTTTTGTTGTTTTACAGAGCACCTACCACAAACCTCAACTCAAATACTCCCCAACCAACGGGCAGTGCTGGGACCCCAGCCAGGGGAGTGTTTTGTAGAGGAGCAGTTTCACCCAATTTCAGCAGCAGTGTCTCGATGCTCAGATGCACAGTGGGCTGCCAAAAGTTCAGTTCTCATCTCATGGCAAGGTCTGAGTTGCTCCCTGAGTATTGAAAGAGAGGTGAATGCTCCATGTCAGAGGCACCAAAGGCAGCACAAAAATCTGCCATTGCAATGAAACTTGACTTTGACCCTTCCCCATAACTAAGCTTTTTTTTTTTTTTTTTTTAGTTTCCTTTACATTCTTTCGAGAATTGTGAGGCCCCAGAGAGTTGAGGGAAAAATTCATCCAGCTCAGATCATTTTAGCAGTGTGTGCAGCCGTTCAGTCAGTAATAAACACTCGAGCAGGGCAATGATTACTGCAATCGTGGGGGGCATTCTGGCCAGCGAGCCACATGAAAATGATGGACAGTTGCTGAAATCAAGAGAACTACAAAGCCAGAGAACAAAAGCATCAGTAAATGAATCAGTGGGCTGGGCTCATAAACGTGACATACCGAGTGCTGTGCCTCCTATAAATTTGGTGAGTTGATGATTTACCATAGCAGGGCTTTTCAGTAAAGAAAATTAAAACTTCAGGAGGGCTCTTCAGTTCCAAGAAACAGCACCAAGAGAAACAAACCCTTAATATCACAACAGCTGATATTAAAAGCATTGATAGCAGTGAATGAGCCTGGAAGAGACTTCAGCCTCTCTCATTCCTATTAGGGTTTGAGATCACAGTTCTTACTCCAGCAAAGCTCTCATTGATGTGTTCTTAATCTGGAAAAAGTCAACATGGATATTTATGGAGCTGCAGTGCCTGGGGGCTCTCATAAAAACCGTGCTAGACATTGTACCTATATTTAGTAGCAGCCAGCTCATGTCTCATAGAATTTGTGGTCTGCATAGACAAGGCTGATAAAGCAGATGGGGGGTGGGAATTGCTGTTGTTGCTGTTTTACAGATGGGAAGCGAGGCTTGGAGGCTGCAGGGGGATTTTCAGTGCCACACAGTGATGTTGGGTATTTATTTCCCGTGCGTTTTGAAGGGAACTGGACATTCAGATGCCCTGGTGGTGTTGTAAGGCTCAGGCCAACACAGGAATCCCACTTTTGGCAGGATTTTGCGAAGTCTGTGATGAATGTGTAATTAGTTTAGATCTAGACAGGCCAGTCTAGATTCCAGGCCAGTCTGCTGCACCAAAAACATCCATTTTTGGAAGGAGTTTGCCTCGAGTTAGGGCTGTAGAGTTCTGACCCACGGACAATGGCAGTGCATGGGTATGAAACCAAAAAGGGAGAAACCAGAATGGAGGAAAAAGGGGGACCCTCAGCTCATTGAGCTCTGAAACCTCCTTTGTCTTTGTCTTTGGTTCAGGTGGCTGCCCCTCCTCACTCTGCAGAATCCACATGAACCCAACCAAGGGTTGGTTGTGTCACATCTGGACACCTGAGCCCAGGCTGGTGAGCTGTAGAGAAAAATTTTCAGGAAAATGTGGAGCTGTGCCTGGAGAATCCTCGTCCACAGAAACATCACCTGCCACAGGAACTTCCAGGACAATGACAACCATCACATCTTGGAAGGAGACCAACAAAACTGGGAAAAGAGCTGGGAAAATGGGAAAGGGTTGTGAAAACACTCACCAAGGGATCCAGAGCCTGTGAAATCTGCCTTGATTTGGGAGCCATCAGAACCTCCACTCAAGGCAGAACTCCAAAATGATTTGGTAGAAAAGTTTGTGCGGACAGTGACTTTCAGAAAGAAACAAGATAATTTACTCTTCATTTATCTGACCCCTCCCTGCAAGATTCTGCATCTAAAAAACACCTTTGAACAAATTTGGTCACAAGATCTTATTTATTTTGTGAAAGATTAATGTCACCAGTGGAACAGCAGATTGTCCATCACTGAAAGACTCGACAGCAAAGCTGAAGCTTTTCTCTGAGCCATGGCCTGAGCCAGGCAGAAGGGAGGCAAGATGGTCACTGAACTTTTTTTAAACTCACAAGCTGAATGGAAGTTTGTTTCTATGAGAATATTACATCTTTTAAAAAATCTGATAAAAATAACAGCGGCATATCAGTAATAGTGAAAGTCTGAATTAGCAGAAAAAGGGGATTAAGAGCATGAGTGAAGATAATGAATTGCACCGAGTCACAGAATTTTTACTCCACCTTTTGACTGGATTTTGCTGCTCTAAAAATGCCCACTGTCCTTAGTGGAAAAGCCTTTGATCCTGGACAAAAAGGAAAGATTTGTCCTTTTAATTCCTTTTCCCCCCTGTCCCAAAGGATTATCTGGAAGATGGAAGAACAGCAGAGTTCTACTGCAGGAGGAGAGAGGGGAGCTGCTTGGGCTGGGGATGGACAGAGTGCAGGAGGGGAGCAGAGTGTCCATCCCAGAGCCACGAGTGTCCCTGAGTGTCCAGCCCCAGAGCCACGAGTGTCCCTGAGTGTCCATCCCCAGAGCCACATGTGTCCCTTACATTCAGTGTCCATCCCCACGAGTGTCCCTATCACTGAATGTCCATCCCCAGAGCCATGTGTGTCCCTGAGTGTCCATCCCCACGTGTGTCCCTTACACTCAGTGTCCATCCCCACGTGTGTCCCTTACACTGAGTGTCCATCCCCACGTGTGTCCCTTACACTCAGTGTCCATCCCCACGTGTGTCCCTTACACTGTGTCCATCCCCACGTGTGTCCCTTACACTGTGTCCATCCCCACGTGTGTCCCTTACACCTGTGTCCATCCCCACGTGTGTCCCTTACACTCGTGTCCATCCCCACGTGTGTCCCTTTCACCACTGAGTGTCCATCCCCACGTGTGTGAAGCTTCAGGACCTGAGAACTGAAGGCAGTGCTGTCCCCAAATGGATCACAGTCAGTGGGTACCTCCATCGTGTCTGTCCCTATTTGAACTTGGGATTTCCATGGAACCAAAGCTATTGTCTGCCATGAAATAAATGAGTTTGAAGGCCACTGGGAAATTTTTACTGGAATTCAGAGCTCCAGTAAGGTTAGTGAAACCAGGGGCTTTTTTTTTTTAACCTATCAACAGCTTACTTAGACTCATGGCAAGAGAGATCAAGCCCAATCCATTTGTGGTGTGAATCCATGACTCTGGTAGGTTCTGCACTGAATTTCACCTGCTTTGAGTGACCCATTGAGTACACAACCTCTTTCTGTCCCAGCAGAAATTGTCATTTTTCTCTAAGGCTCTTCCATGGGAAGCAGTGATTGCTGCAGCCCTTTGGACTGGCTCTGGGCTGGTGCTGGGGTTTATTGCCAGCTTGCCTTATCTGGAGGCCTGGCTTAACTGGGCTGTGGTAAGGGGAATGGCATGGTGACATGGAGGGGACAATGTGACAGCTCAGGGAAAGGGACACACGTGGGGATGGACACTGAGTGTAAGGGACACACGTGGGGATGGGGATGGACACTGAGTGAAAGGGACACTCGTGGGGATGGACACTCAGGGAAAGGACACACGTGGGGATGGGATGGACAGTGTAAGGGACACACGTGGGGATGGACATTCAGGAAAAGGGACACATGTGGGGATGGACACTGAATGAAAGGGACACACGTGGGGATGGGGATGGACACTCAGGGAAAGGGACACACGTGGGGATGGACACTGAGTGTAAGGGACACACGTGGGGATGGACACTCAGTGTAAGGACACACGTGGGGATGGACACTGAGTGAAGGGACACACGTGGGGATGGACACTGAAAGGGAAAGGGACACATGTGGGGATGGACACTGAAAGGGAAAGGGAACATGTGGGGATGGACACTCAGTGTAAAAGGACACACGTGGGGATGGACACAGTGTAAGGGACACACGTGGGGATGGACACTCAGTGTAAGGGACACACGTGGGGATGGACATGTGTAGGGACCACGTGGGGATGGACACTCAGGGACACCACGTTGGGGATGGACACTCAGGACACATCATGGTCGGGATGGACATATGATAGGACACTCGTGGGATGGACACTGAATGTAAGGGACACATGTGGCTCTCGGGATGGAACTCAGGACACTCGTGGCCTTCTGGGCTTGGACACTCAGGGACACTCGTGCTCTGGGGATGGACACTCTGCTCCCTCTCTGCACTCTGTCATCCCAGCCCAAGCAGCTCCTAGAGTGGCCGAGGGGCTGCTGGAGTCCAGAGCCATGACCCTCATGGTGTAGCCACACTGAGCAGTTTGGCACAGTGCTGGTTTGTACAGGAGCTGTCCCCAGCTCTCTTGCTC